>CAUYQG010155127.1:0-80124 GCA_963574415.1 Tarsius wallacei
TCACCATCCTTTTACAGAAAAACATCCAACTGTGAGGTCTAAATAAATCTTGACTGATGTATCTCATGCCTGTTATCCCAGCAATCTGGGAGGCCAAGGCGGGAGGATTACTTGAGTGCAGGAGTTCAAGATCAACCTGGGCAGCATAGCAAGACCCTGTGTCTACAGACGTTTAGAAAAATGAAAATAGTCAGGATTGGGGGAACGCACCTGAAGTCCCAGCTACTTAGGAGGCTGAGGGAGAAGGATCACCTGAACTCAAAGGGTTGAGGCTGCGATGAGCCGTGATCATGCCACTGCACTCCAGCCTGGTTGACAAAGTGAGACCCTGACTAAAAAAAAATGTGGCTGAGCTTATAGTACTCTGTCTACCTCAAAAAATTCCATTTATGTCAGAAAAGGTAAATGACCCCTTTTCCTAATTGGTAAAAGGCTCTGGGTCACTGAGGTAAATGTCAGTAGACTTCTTCCCTGCTTCCGTTAGGACTGCTCTGTTTCCCGGAGTGAAGCATGGGTAAGCTCTGAATCTTTTTCTTTTTCTTTCTTTTTAGATTAACTCCATTTATGAAAATTCTTTCTTAACTCTAGCAGTGGATTATTGGCCTTTGTTTTTATTCTGCATGTCTCATAGATACTGAATGGGTGCTTGTAGCAAGTTATCTTAGGGGCTGTTTCCTTGACACACCATTTTAAACTGAAAAAAAAAAATCTCTTTGATTTTAATTTCTATGTTCATGTTTTCATATCGCCCCATCCCAGAAAAGGTTTCATCAGAATTTGCATGCCATTTTAGGTCTCTTTTTTTTTTATAGACTAAACATGTTTTCGGTATTTTTTTTAGGTCTCGAGCTGCAATTTACATTATCTGAATTGTTTGCCTGCTTAGATCATATTCTCTAGACAGTGTTCAACTCTTTACTAGGCTTATATACAAAATCTTCTATTTATAAAATCTCTCTCAGGGTAACAAAGTGCTTTTTGCAGTTCATAGGCCTCTTTTAGCTTTGGATGCCTAATTTTGGACATTTTAAAATACAAACAAGAATGCTCTCGTAAAGGAATACCAAATTTGCAGTGATGTACAATACATATATACATACTACACACACACACACACACACACACACACATACTTTTATTTTTTCATGTTTTAAAGAAATTTGCTCTCACATGTCTTTAGAAATTTGATGTCAGTGAAATCTTCTGTGCCAGCGGTCCCCAACTCTTTTGACATCAGGGATCAGTTCTGTGGAAGATAATTTCATGGACTGGGTAGTGAGAGGTGGGAGGTGGGACGGTTTGGGGATGATTTAAGTGCATAACATTTACTGTGAACTTTATTTCTATTATTATGTTGTAATATATAATGAAATAACTATACAACTCACCATAAAAAAAAAGAAGCACAGACAAAAGTGGTAAATAAAATAATGGGCAGGCCACATGTGTGCTAAAGTAAGTGTCAGATTCTGACTTAAAGCCCCCAGATGCAGCTGTGCAATCGAAGCACATCAACTCACTTGCCACTTGCTGGTTTTGATGCCAATCTATAAGTAGTCGATTTATTATGGTCTCTAAGCAGTGAAGCCTCACTGCTAATGTTAATCTGTATTTGCAGCTGTTCCCCGGCACTAGCATCACTGTCTGAGCTCCAACTCGGGTCATCAGATATTAGATTCTCATAAGGAGCATGCAACCTAGATCCCTCACATCCACAGTTCACAGTAGGGGTCACACCCCTATAAGAATCTAATGCCACTGCTGATCTGACAGAAGGCAGAGCTCAGGCGGAAATGCAAGCAAGGGGGAGCAGCTGTAAATACAGACGAAGCTTTGCTCACTCATCTGCCACTCACTTCCTGTTGTACAGCCTGGTTCTTAACAGGCCATGGACTGGTACCAGTCTTTGTCCTGAGTGTTGGAGATTCTTGCCTGTGCTATGCTACTAGGCTTTTACTGTAATGTCTGCAAGTCCTGCAGTCTTAGACCATTTGGGCTGCTATTGCAAAACACCTTAGACAGAGTAATTTATAAACAACAGACATTTATTTTTCACAGTTCTGCAGGCTGGGAAATCCAAGAGCAAGGTGCCAGCTGACTCAGTGTCTGGTGAGGGCTCTCTACATCATCGATTGTACCTTCTTGTTGGCTCTCTACATCATCGATTGTACCTTCTTGTTGGGTCCTCACAGAGTGGAAGGGACAATCTCCCCTAGACCTCTTTTACAAGGGCACTAATCCCATTGACCAGGCCTCTGTCCTCATGACCTAATCACCCCCTACAAGATGCACCTTTTGATACTAGTGCATTGGTGATTAGGTTTTATGTATGAATTTTGCAGGAGACATAAATGTTCAGACTGTAGTGCCTGCCAAAGTGTTGTTCATCTCTGTATTTATTCCTCTGGTCATACGAAAAGAAAGGAAAGTGACTATTGTGAATGAGATTGTACTTTTTATTTAGGTCTCTGCCTGTTGTTGATGTATAAAAATGTGACTTTCTTTTGTACATTGATTTTATACCCTGAGACTTTGCCAAAGTCCTTTATCACTTCTAAAAAGAAGACTTACGAACAGCCAACAGACACATGAAATAATACTCGGCCTCACTAATCATCAGAGAAATGTAAATCAAAACCACACAGTGAGATACCACCAAACTCCAGTATGAATGTCCATCACTGATAAAACAAAAAACAATAGTTGCTGGCGAGTATGTGGAGAATACTGTTGGTGGGAGTGTAAACTAGTATAACCTCTGTGGAAAACAGTGTGGCGGTTCCTAAAAAATCTAAAAATTGACTTTCCACACAACCCCGTAATCCCCCTTCTGGGAATAAAACTGGAGGAACTCAAATCATTCTATGAAAAAGATACCTGCACACGCATGTTTATTGAAGCATTATTCACAATAGCAAAAACATGGAACCAACTGTGCTGCCCATTGAAAGTGGACTGGATTTTAAAAATGTGGTGCATATACACGATGGAATTTACACAGCCATAAAGAAGGACAAAATTATGAACTTCACAGCAACTTGGATGGATTTAGATACTCAGTGATCCATCACAGAAACGAGGAACTGCGTACCACAAGTTATCACTCATAAGCAAACCCTGAACACTTATAATACTATAAGAAAGGGATTGGCAGGGGTGAGACACTGTCAGGAGGTGGGGGGGCACATCATTTCATCAATAAAGGTAACCGATCTCAAACCAGCTGAAGTGGGAACCAAAGTGAGGCCCAAACTTTACCTGTACAATGACCATTTGTATACCTAACCCTGAATTGTACCCCACATCTTAAAAAAATTTTTTTATTTCCTTACTTTTAATGTATTTATCATGTACAACATGATATTTTGGAAGATGTATACACTATGGAATGGCTATATCAAGCTAATTAGCATATGCATTACCTCACATGCTTATCATCTTTTTGTGGAGAGAACACTTACAATCTATTAACGCTAGTCACCACTGACCCTTATTTGATGTGGTCCTCTTGATGCTTTGGTTTCAAGACGCCTCGGTGTAATAATTGTAATGACGTCTACAATTAGTAATAATTGGAACCATTTGTTGCAATTATTAAATGATTTAATGTATGAAAAGCACTTAGTAGCTGGCAAGTAGTAAGAACCAATAGCTATTATTAATTATTATTCCCAGCACCTAGCTCAGTGTTTGGAAACTAACCAGCATTTTGTTGAATTAGTGAATTTAAGTGCCTCTAACAGACCAGGCACATTAAATGTACTCTTTCCGATTATCCTCACAACACTCCTGTGAGGAGGGAATTATTTCTAATTTTAGAAAATATGAAAGAGGTTTGGTGATAAATGACAGAGCAGGATGCAGATAAGGATATACCAAGTTCTGTTTTACTGGGGAGCTGGTGGGAGAGAGAGAATTAGAGAGATGAGGGGAAAGGATGGAGGTGATGAGAGAAGGCCCGGAACGCAGGCTCAGGGGAAATGTTTGGCTGCTGTCCTGTGGCAATACAGAAAGACTAATTACAGAGGGCACATGTGAGGGGAAGGAGAGGGAGACAAAGGCATTACCTGAGCAGGGCATGGAGGAGGGCAGGGTTGGAAAGCTTGTTAAAGGAGGACTCAAAGAAGACTCCGAGTTCTTGAGCTCCGGTGAACAGCGGAATGATGGTGTCATGTATAGGAAGAGGAATGGGCAAATTTGGTTTTGGAGCTGTAAATGTGCATATTTAGCTTTAAATCTGAAGAGTCTGATGCTTCTCAGACATCCAGCAATGAGCTGGACACATGGAACTTGGGTGAGAGTTGGCGACTGGAGATTAACCTGTGGATGTCATTTATCTAGAGGTGAGGGTGGGAGTCAAGGGTGTGGTATTTAAAAACAAAGCACAGGGTTGGACAGCTCCACAGGCTGGTTCTTGACTCAGTTTGGTAAAGGACTGGCTAATCAGGACCCCCAGCCCATCCCTGATACAGATTCGTTAGCTGATTTGTAACACTGGACTTCTGCATGGCCAATAAAGACATGGCAAGTGACTGGTGTTGTGTGCAAATAGTCCTCTCTCAGGAGCTTTTGATGTAAGAGAAAATGGGTGGCTGAAGACAGGCAAAGCTCTCTAACACAGGGACGGAGGAGATGGGAGGAGCAAAGGTGAGTCTTAAAGTGCCAGCTTCTCCTTAGCTTTTGGTGCTAGCTGTTACTGGGCACAGAGCTTTGGAAATGCATTGAATCTGCATAAAATTAACTTCCCCTCAACCCCCAAGAATTCAGTGTAAGTGAACGTATTTGGCCAGAGAGGGTCATAAACACATCATAAAATCTGACCTTTCCAAGAGGGGATTATCTATAAATAACTGTGGTTATCCCCGGGTGCTAGGCCTAAGCCTGGCGCGGGGTGGAGGGGAGACCTATTTCCTTGGCTCCCTGAGCATCGGAGAGGTGAGCTGCAGAAGGGCTCTGCAGAGCCTCCGGTCTAAGTCCTCGCAGTCATAGACCCAGTTTCCATGGGCGGGGCCACGGCTGCCAGCGCGGGGCTCCCTCGGCTTTGCTGAGCAATGGAATGTGGCTACTGGGAAGAGAATAAGATTTCTGTTGCTAAATATGTCACTGGTGAAGCTCCTTTTAAAATATTAATTGTGGCAACGTTGGAAATGCATAAAAGAACTGACAATCATGCCTGTTCAGACCACAGAAGGTTTAATTTCAAAATGTGGTTTTGAATTGCTATTTTTTTTCTTCTGCCTGCAAGCCATGGATTCATCAAAATCCTTTTTTCTGAGTAAGAGAAGCGCCCCTAATGGTGCCCATTCAGTGTCACTAATGTGGAGGAGGTGAGTGATATGAGAGGGGCGTATATTATTTATGAAGCACTGAGTCACGCGCCAAATGAATTTCAATAAGGTCTTCTAGCTGATAGCGAGGATATAAAAGGTACAGGGAGAGGCACTGGAAACCTGCTGGAGAGGTTGCTAACAGATACATTCCCCCAGCTTTCCATGATAAGTAAGACCCTACCCTGCTTTTACCGACACCAAGGAGAGAGATCACCACGTGGTTACCCAGTAACGATGCTGATAAAACCTTTCCTTGTTTACTAAATCAGTAGTTTATTTCCTCTTGATAATTTCTATTTGGAAATTCTAAATGTATCAAGATTGGAATGACAGGATCCTATAGCTAGTTTTGTATGCCTTGTGGTGTGAGCTAGACTGTAATTTCTTTGAGGGGAGGAAATCTCTGAGATATTACAATGGTTTGTGACCCTCCAAAGCTCAAATCTATGCGACAAAATATAGTTTTTATTTCATAAGGGTTGTTAGGGGAAAAAAAGTCTAGAAAGACTTTGGGGGGGCAAGGGAGACTTTCATTGTAATGAAAAGTTCTGGTGGCTATGAAGGAAGATCCCTGTTTTTTTCGAGTCAGAAGGACTTTATTTGATAAAGGGTCGCAGCCCACTAACCGACAGTGTAATTTATCTCCTTAAGCTTTAAGCGTCTTCATCTGTGAAACAGTGATCATAATACACAGGGGTGAGCAACTTTTTTTACTTCACTGTCTTATACTCGGCACCTAACAGTGACTAGCACAAAGTAAGCTCTTAATAAGGATTTATTGAATAAATGCATAAAGGAATACGTGATTCTCCCTCAAAGTATGGCTTGATGATTAATTGAGATGATAACTATAAAAGTCCTATCTTAGTACTTGGCACATTTGAGCTGCACAGTAAATGAAAGCTTCCTTTATCTACCTCCTCCTTCCCGCTGTCCAGGACACACAGACTTCACAAGCGAGGATTCGAGAACAGATAGGGTGAATGTCTTTCCCAGTGTCATAGAGCAAGTCTATAACCCTCTTAAAAATTGAAGCTCCAATCGAGCCTTATTTGATCAATTATGATCACAAATACCTTTCTAGAATAGTTGCTGATTTCTCTATATCCTTAGAAAGTTCTTGTATCACTGAAGAATAATCAAACCATATCTAAATTGATTTCAGTTGGGCACCATCTGGATGTGCTAAGCACATGTTCTCATGCCTGGAGCAGTAAGGCCAAGGTTCTGTCCTGCCATTACAAGGGTCTTGAAAGGGCTCTGGGGACATATTCTTAGAGCAGACTGACACACAGGACCCTCTGCAGGGTAACATGCAAATCATGCATACAGGGCTCTTGGCATATACAACATGATGGTTTGTGACAGCCAGACAGCCACATGGTAAGGGATTGGGTAAGCAGGGACACATTGGCAGTATTCCACGAGGCCATCTCAGAACTACATTTATAAACTCTTCATTGTACATTAACATATTCATCTAAGTGTCATAAGATCACATTTGGATAAGGGGGTAGTAATAATAATTATCAAAGATACCTGTACTTGTATGTTCATTGCAGCACTTTTCACAACAGCAAAATCGTGAAACCAACCTAAGTGCCCATCAACGATTGACTGGATAAAGAAAATGTGATGCATAGATACCATGGAATTCCACACACCTAGGAAAAAAACGTGAAGTCATGTCCTTCACAGCAACATGGATGGAGCTGGAGAACGTCATCCTAAGTTAACTAACTCAGAAACAGAAAGCCAAACACCGCATGTTCTCACTTATATGTAAGAACTAAATGGCAACAAAGATGGAAAAATAGTCACGGGGGACACTGAAAGTGGGGGAGGCAGGGAGGGGGATTAGAGTTCAGAAATTGCCTAAGGAATATAATGTTCAGTATCTGGGGAATGGATCATCTAAAGGTCAGTCCCCACCAGTACATAATATGCCCATGTAACAAATATGCACTTGTGCTCCTGAATCCAAAATTAAAAAAAGAAAATCAAGGCACTGACTTCAGCAACAATTGAAGCAGTAAGAAGCTAGTGTTCCTTTCTGCTGTTGGGGATCCTGCTTATTTCTCATACTATTTTTGCATTTAGTAGTGTTTATGTTTTTACACCTTTTAGCTTAACTTTGAGGGTGGAGACTATATCTTGGGCCTTTTGTCTAACCACCTCGTTTTCTTTCTTTGCAGATAGTCATTTCCCAAAAATGGATGCTGAACAAATGTATTTTACAACTAAAAGGAAAAGAGTGCAGGTCTAACATTTATTGATCGCTTTTTATGTTCTAGCATTGTATGGTACATGTTAACAGCTATTATTTCATTTAACCTTTATCATCAACTAGTAAGTAATTTGCCCAATGTCACAAAATTATTAAGTGGCTGAGGCTGAAGTCAGCTGAGGTTACTTCTGATTCCAATGGCTATGATCATTAAGAAAAAATATTCTCTCAGCAGCCATGACAACGCACCCCAAAGACCTCCTATAGTAAATAGTGGGACCAAAGAGCTCAAGCAGCATTGACCAAAGACACAGCTGCTGTGCTCTGACAATTGTCTCTGTGTTGACACAGGAGCCATGCCTCCCACAAGCAGTTCTTAGCCCCGAACTGAGGGCAGCAGAGATAATAAGGTCACTGACTTTGGCTTAAGGACAAACCTTCCTTAGGCTGCATGGCTGACCAGGATGTTTCCACCCAGCTTTCCATCCAGTCTGGCTCTTTCACTGTGATCAGACTTGCATCATGATCTTCCAGTCTCCTCTGAGCTCTTCTCTTTTTCTTTTCATAGGCATTTTTCTTAATAAAATGCTTGCACATGGAGTGCCCTCTTGGAAGCTGCTTTTTTGAGGATCCGATCAATGCGATTCTAAACACTTTCACATTCCAAGCTAAGTGTCATAGCTTAAGTTAGTTTTCACCAAATGTTTTCCCAAAACACTTCCTGTGCAAGAAGAGAAAAATGCATACTCTCCACTCCTGATGATCTGGGGCCCAACACAAGTAAGAGATTTGTCGGAAGTTTGTGCTTTATCTCATAATTACGTGTCCAATGAATGCCTTCACCGTAAGATAACAAGCTCCACAAAGTCACAGTCTATGACTATCTTGTTCACATGCCCATTGGTCCACACAGAGTAGGCGCTCAATAAGTAAATGCAAAAACTTTAAAACTTATTTTTCTACTCCATAATACAGTCATGTTTGTTTGTTTGGCTTAAAAAAGAAAAATCTTTATCTTCAGCAAAATTGAGGTATGAATGCCATTTTAAATGCAATGTCTAACCCTTACTTTTTAGCACATCAATAGATTCTTTGAGGGTAAAAATATCCTTGTGTGAAAGTTATGAATGAACTGATTTGCCCCAAAGTCAGTGTTAGGAAGAGAACACAGACTTTTTAACTTCTAGTTCAGGGTGTTTTTTCTTTCTGTGACAATGTTCTTTTGCATTTATCTCTTACTACTGCAATCAAATTTGAGAAGGTTTTCTCTCAGTTCTTTTGCATTTATCTTTTATTGCAATCAAATTTGAGAAACTTTTCTCCCACTCTGTGGTTGTAGATATCCCTATTGCAAATAACTTTATCCAAGTTGTTATTTTTCTTTGTATATATTCTGTCCCCTCAACAAACATGTTTACTAGTTCAAAGTGGTAACTGGTACATGATTGTCATGATTTGTTTGATATATGACTACTTCTCCAATGAACTCTTGTAAAATCATAGTCTAATCTCCAAGATTCAATTCTTACCTTTTAGTTTGGATTCATCCAGAAATTTAGAAAGGAAGGACTGTGTCTATTTGTCAACATCACTGGGTGTTTCCTCTTGCTTGTTTTGAAATTGTTGAGCATAGATCTTTCACTCTATTTTTTCTCTACTGAGGCTGGAGTTTTGTTCTTATGAAATTTTGGAGAAAAGCCTCTTTGTGGTACAAAGGGTCTTGCTAAATGGTACTGTTTAACTACCCTTTCTCCTCTATGCCCTAATATATAAAGACGTTCAACTTTTCCCTCCCTCTCATAACTGTGGAGGGCTTTAAAGAGAATATGCCATACTTCTAGTTCTGGCTAGAATTCTTGGAGACATACTTCACTCCCTTCTTCTCAGAGCCCTCACTCGATCTATTAATAATACCTGTTGGTTCTGCCTTCATCTAGACTGACCAAGTCTCACCCCCATTCCTGCAACCTTCCTGGAACAAGCCCCGTCTCTAGCCTGCATTATGTCAGTAGCCTCCAGACTGGACCTCTCACTTTTACCCAGCCCCTCTATAGTCTGCCCTCAAAACCTTCTGCCCTGAAGGCAGAGGGTGTCACTCTACTCCAATCCTCTGTCAGCCTCCTAAAGGATCCATAGTAAAACCCCAATCCTTTGAGTTACCTCCAAAGTCCCACTCAACTCTCAGCATAAGCTTCATGAGTTCATTTCACTCTGCTCCAACTACGATGGCTTCCTTGCTGTTCTCAGAGGTGGTAGTCATGTCCCAGCCACAGGGATTTTGCACTTACTGTTCTCTGCCTCAAAGGTTCTTTCCTTAGACATCTGCATGACTTGTTTCTTTACTTCCTTTGGGATTCGAATAGATATCATTATCTCAGAGAAGGTTTCTTTGGCCACCTTATTTAAAGCTGCAACCCTTCTCACCCCTGACATGCTCGATCTCTTCTTTTCATTATTTTTTCTTCATAAGCATAAGCTTAATAATCATCTGAAAAACCCTAGATTGACTTATTTGGTTAGTTGTTTAAAAACAGTCTCCTCTCATAAAACAGCCTCACAAGGATAGAAATTTTTCATTTGTTCACTGCAGAATCCCCAGTGTTCAGAACAGCCTTTGAAATGTAGTAGGCACTGAATGAATACTTGTCGAATGAAATAAGGGAGGTTCTGCTTCCCCACTCATCCTTCAAGTAGGCCTGGAATATGAAACTGTCACTTGCTCTGGGAGGGCTTCCCAGTCATTATAACCAACCACTTGTCCCCTCCTTTTAAATGGAGTACTTTGGAGATACATATTTTATGTTATTGAACTATGATATACATGTCTATACATTTTCTTGATATTTTTCTTTCTAAATTATGAGCAAGAAAAGTGATGATGACTTATTAATCTCTGCATTCCCACCATTTAGAACAATGTCTGGTACACAAGAGTGATTTAACAAATACTTGTCGGTTGAATAAATGAACGAAAGAATATTCCAAGAGAAACAAAGACATCAACAAATATGTTTACTACTTCAGAGTGGTAGCTGGTACATGATTATTGTGAATAACAGAGTCACTCGTCTTTAATTTTTAATTTTAAAAATGTGGGTTACAATTCAGGGTTAGGTATACAAAGGTGCATTATGCAGGTACTCTTGTTGATGAGGTGTGCTCTCCCCCAACCCCAGTTTCCCACTATTGCCAATCCCATCCCCTCCCTCTACTGGCAGTTTCCTATCACTGCCAAGCCCTTTCTTATGATAATTGTTCAAGGTCCTCTGATGAGTGAGAGTATGTGGCAATCAAAAATTATGGTACATATACAAGATGGACTATTACTTAGCCATAAAGAAGGACAAAATTATGAACTTTGTGGCAACTTGGATGGACTTAGAGTCTATAATACTGAGTGATTTATTACAGAAACCAAGAACTGAGTACCGCATGTTCTCAGAGTCACTCTTAAGACTGAAATGGAGACTCTCCAAACTTTTTTTTCGAAAGAAGAAGGATTAGTGTTTAGGCTTTTGGCTTCTATCTCATTATGGCAAAGTACTAGCAGGCTGAAAAGCCATTTCGGGTACCCCTAGCTAAAACAATTTCTTAGTAAATTGGTGATCATGTCCCATAAGCCAAAACTGGGAACTTGATAAAATAATCAAGATAAATCAGTAATTATTGAGGTAATTCAAACATAAAGGCATTAGCAATGTTTCTAAGATCATTGAGGTCTGACAAGGAAGGCACTTGAATTATGATCTAAATGTTTGTGTCCTTCCTAAAATCCATATGTTGAGATCCCAACCCCTAAGATGATGGTATTAGGAGGTAAGTATGTCATGAAGGCAGAGTCCTTGTCATTTGGGCTAATGCTCTTATAAAAGAGACCCTGGAGGGTTAGTTCACTCTTTTCACCCTGTGGAGATACAATGAGAAGCTGCTGCCTATGAAGATATGAGCCTTCAGCAGATAACCAAATCTGCCAGGGCATTGATCTTAAACTTCCCAGAACTATGAGAAATAAATTTCTATTGTTCATAAGCTGCTCAGTTTATGATATTTTGGTGTAACAGCCCGAATGAACAAAGACAGAATGATTAGATTATTCTAGTGAGACTTTTCTTCACTTATTTTATTTTTAGAAGAAGTGTTTCTCTAAAGAGATGAGGCATTGGTGAAATTTTCCTAGTATTTTTCTGTTTATAAAAATTCTATAGAACTAGAAAACATATGCAGTAGCATATACTGCATTTTTACTGAAGATTCAAATTTACTCTTGCATAGTATAGACCACAGACATGAAGCACTGACTATTATGATATGGTCAATAACCTGAAAAGATCTGGCAGAGTCACTCCTGTCTATGTGGCAAAGGAAATGTCACATGTCTATCTGCCAAGGACCAGCATAAGGCTGATCCAGTATTTCAGCATATGTGAGTAGAAGAGGGTAAAACATGCCATTTTGATTTTTGTGGCTCAAAAGGGGCTTGTAATTATTTGTTTTTTTTTTTTTTTTTAAAAAATTGGCCATTGCTAAGGTTCCCCCAAGAGAAACAAAAATCTTTTCCTTTGCAGATAGACAATTTCTAAGATGGGGTAAGGAGACACCAGAAGCCAAGCAGGAGAGGAATTGTGTATTTTAATGGTGCCCTATTTTCCCATTTTCTCTTTATTAAAAATCCAGTTTCTGTTGAGTGCAGAAAGTGAAAACATGCCACCTCACTGATGTATGTAATGAAGTGGCCCTTAAGACAAAAGGACACATTGTGATCTGAAAATATTCCACCGAGTTACACAAGCAAATGGTTCCTTGCCAAGGGAATTTGCTATAAATTAAAGAAAACTCCTTGCAGGGCTCAGCAGAGCCATTCGATCTATGTTTTCAACAGCAAAATTTGTGATGTGTATGTGTGCTTCTGTATCTATATCTAGCCCATATATAGATCTTTACTTCTTATATTAAAGAAAAGCAGAAAGAACTAATCACCATCAGAAAAACCATGCCACCCCAGATGGTGTGCCCATCCATGTGCATAAGTGTCACTGAAAAGACAACAGCACACTCCGCGTTCTCCCTGCTGGATGCCCGGCCCTCCAGTGACCCTCTGCTGTCCCTGGCTGGGCCTCCTGCTTGGGAGGCTGCCTGTTCACCTCACAGTCTGCAGGCTTCATGTGCTTGAAAGATGCTGATCCTTCTCTGCTCGCTGCAAACTGGGCTGGACGGTGCGACTGTCGCTTCTCACCCGTCACTGTGCTGCACCTCGGGGAGCTGCCCACCCTCCGCACAGCCACTCTGCCCCTTCTGTTGGCCATGTGGCCATGGTTTGACTCCATGGCTGAAACCAGATCCCTGATTAATGACAGGAATGGCATGGAGGGATACTGATGAAGTGATTTAGTCAGTTGCATGTGAATTTGGCAGGATGGCTGGGTATCATAGTCACAAGCTTCATCCGAGGTTGATTTCTCTAGGAACATAACAAAAGGGATTCTTTTATTTTATTTGGTTTTTTTTTTTAAGAGACAGGATCTTGCTCTGTCACTCAGATTGGAGTTCAATGGCACCATCAAAGCTCATTGCGGCTTCCAGCTCCGGGACTCAAGTCATTCTATTACTTCAGCCTGCTGAATAGCTTGAATTACAAGAGCCCCGAGTAACTTAGATAACAGGTGTGTGCCATCATGCATGGTTAATTTAAAAATATATTTTTTTTGTAGAGTTGGGGTTTTGCTATGTTGCCCAGGCTGGTCTCAAACTCCTGGCCTCAAGCAATCCTCCCACCTCAGCCTCTAAAGGTACTGGGATTACATGCATGAGCCACCGCACCTGGACAAAGAGATTTTTTTAAAAGACTTCTTTTCTGATATCTCAGCCTTCACACCTTTCTTTATTCCCACCATTCCTATGTGTCTGCTTACTGTTATTCTTTTCAAACACTCAGGCAAAAGAATAGAATACTCTGCAACAAACAAGCAAAACAAAATAACTACCTGTTGCTGATGGAACACAACCTATCCTCTCAAGTCATTTTAGGCTTTGTACTAATGTGAGTTATGCAAATAGCTCCAGTAATTTTTATCTCTGTATCAATAAATGATGACAATAGCAATAATGCTATGTGGTTTTATTGGGCCTTATTAATTATGAAGAGCATTCACTTTGATCGTCATAACAAGCTCAGTCTCCCCATCCCTTATACAAGGAAATCAAGCCATAAAATATGCTAGCATGCATTAGGGAGCCTGGAGCAGACCTCGGAATACTTCACGCGAAATCTGGAGGGCACCGTTTTGACGTTCATTTGTGAAATTTAGGGACTTTGAATAATAACCCAAAGATCTGAATTATATGACACTAGGCCAAGGTTCTCTATTCTTTTCCCACAGTTTTTAAGTGGATCAAATACTCTAAACTGACTACTTGAGTTTGTCTTACTTCCTTGGCAAGGCAGACAGACTGCAGGGTGTTCTCTAAGTTTCTTCTCATTTAGACATTTCAAGAACATCATATCTATTGAGTGTTGAGGCTCCCAGAGGCTGGGGTATGGCTGTAATGATTGGGCACTTGTAACTAAAAATAATTGTTTCAAAATATCTCAATCAGGATGTGCTGTTAATATTTTAGCATTATCTCACCACAGCCATGATCATCTGCTAGGGTCATAAGAAGGGAGGTGTGTGCTTTGATACTAGAAACAGATGCCGTTGTCACCGTTTTTTGAGAAAAAAGCAAGCAGTGATGCTGTCCTTAAAACTATAGCTTGGCTGGGTGTGGCTGTTCATGTCTGTCATTTCAACAATTTGGAATATTGAGGAGAGAGGATTACTTGAGGCCAGGAGTTCAAGACCAGCCTGGGAAACATAGTGTGACTTAGTCTTTTAAAAAAAATAGCTAGGTTGGTGGTGCTTGCTTGTAGTCCCAGCTAATGGGGAGGCTGGGGTGGGGGGATCGCTTGAGCCCAGAAGGTTGAGGCTGCTGTGAGATATGATGGCACCACTGCACTCCAGCTTGGGTGACAGAGCCAGACTCTGTCTCACAAACAAACAAACATAAGCAAAAACTATAGCATAATGCTGAGCACATAATAAGCACTCAGTAATTGCTTATGGGATGCTAAAACAAACAGAAGCATGGAAACCTTTCCTCTCTGCCTTTAATGTCGATGAGCAGGCACCACTGCTATCTGGAAAGCATTTACCACATGCATTTAATCATCCTGGGTTCCATGCGCTCAGGTTCAGAGGTCTCATCCTCTTCTTGGACCCAGGCTGAGGTGTAAGTTCAGGCATTCTCATTCTGTTAGTTTGCCCAACTGCGGAGTGTCATGTGAACAAAAGAGAATGAAATAATGTGGGGACAGTGGCAGTGCTGCCTGTATGATGTCAAAATTTCTGTCCCAGCCATGTGGCAGTGAAGAGGGTTACTTTCACTGAATGTCTTCTACGTGGCAGTCCAAAGGTATGCTCCTAAGTTGCTTGAACTCTGATTTTCCCCTGAACCTGATAGAGTAGGAATGATTATTCACTGCTGTAGACAAGAACACCAAAGCCCAGAGAAGTTAAGTAAATTGTTCAAATTTTTGAGCCTGTGAGTTCTCTAAAATGTCATTTTATCTGATAGCCTAGGTATGGAATAATATAGGAGAGAATTTGTATGTCATGTGCTACCTAGAGTTGATCTTAACTTCTTCCATTATTCCCATTTATGGATGAGCAAATTGAATTTTGGAAATTATGCATAAATCCTATCCAACTTTCTCCACGAGAATTTTACTTGGTGATGGTTTTTAAATAGCTATAGATTACTTCAGCTGTGGTATACTGCATGAGTTTTCATGACTTGATGTGTATATGGATATCCTATTCTCTGAATCCCAGTCAAAAAGAATCTACAGAGGGTGGATATGAGGATTTATGAAATAGGAGAAAGAATAAAGTTAAAGAGTGGTATACAGGCCCTCTTCTAAAGTATTACTTCAGTACTTTGGGATGCTGAGGAGGGAGGATCACTTCTGAAGTATTCTAAAATATCATTTTGGGACTCAAAATTTAAATGTGCATTGCTGACTGTAAATCCTATAGTCCTTTAATTTTTAATTTACTTATTTTTAATATGCCTTGGGTCTTCTGTATGAGATTACAAAAAATAAAAACAGAACAAGACTATAAATTTATGCTTCATTGGAAATAGATTTCCAGCATCTAGGTTTGAAGAGAACATTCTGGTACCCAAAAGACTGCTTTCCATAGAAGGGACTTGACTCTGCTTGAATCAGTACTTTACAATGGACCTTCTCATCTGAGGAACTAGTGGCACTACTGTCGTCCAGCTGTTTACAGATGTTTTCACCCAGTAGGAACTTCACCTGGAGTCATTAAGTTAATGGCTTGGCTGTCACCTCATGATTTATCTGTGAAATTGCTCCTCTGAGTGCAGAGTATATAAAAGGATGTTCAGCTCATAACTCACACTGTTGCATAGCAGCGACAACCACGGAGGAGATGAAGCCTTTAGAAATCAAGGCCGTTAGTAAAATAATAATGTAATGCTTTCTCTGGTGCAGTACCTGCCATGATGCAGTCTCACGGATGGTGTGACATCGCCTACTTGGAGATAATTTAGCCTTCGTAAACAGAGAGTTTGCTCTTGGAAATCGTGAGCGAGAATTTGACATGTTGGATTTTGCTTTCTGGCATCTCACGATCCTTATCCTCTGCATGACTTGCCGGGTTAAGGGTTTCGTCTGGGCTTTAAAAAGCACATGATGCCTTTTCCCTTTGCAGTGACATTGGATTATAGACTGACATCTGAATGTGCTTAAATAAAAGCAACTCAGAATTTGGGAGGGTGGCTGGATTATGATAAAGCTTCCAGAACACTCCAAGTACCTCTCTGGCAGCCAACGGATTTTCAGGGCCATAGGGACACACAGTAATCAGCTCTAATTCTTTTCTCTCTGGCTCATGGCCTCTGAAGAGGCTTAATAATTAAAGAGGTGCACCATCAGAAAGTTTTTAAGCCTTCCATGTATTGTAACTGCTTGTTTTGGCCACATCCAAATATCTAACAGGGTCTGGAGAGAATGAAAAGAAGCAGTGATTTTAAAAGGTTTCAAGACTAGAGTGTGTATGGTAATATCCAGGTTGCCTATTTGGAATGCAGGAATCAGGCTTCAGAGTTATAGACGGGTCAATCAGCGTGGACTTGCTGGTCAATACTGTGGCACACCCACTCCTTCACGGAAAGAGACACACCCATTTTAAGCCACACACAAATACTTTCCTTGGTTTATTCAGGACTTTTGCCTACATTTACATGTTTTTCTCTTACAGACCACACAGCATGTCCTGTGGGTCAGGAGAAATATGGAAAGTGGAACACACTTGCGTCCTCCTGGAATGGGTGTTTTCTGTCCAGATTTCCTTCAGTTGCAAAGTTTGAATGCTTCCATTTCTTGGATGTATTGGAAAGGGCTCGCCTAAGAATAGAAGTCAGATGTGTTAAAATCACTTCCAAAGGATTCCGATAAGTCAAGTGGCATTTGAGTACACAATAATTGCTTTAAATCTATTTGCCAAATGGATTTATGAGTATAGCCATATTGAGAGTGGTTCTCCCTGTTGTGGAGAAAGATACAACAGTCTAGTTGGCCCAATTCTGTGGAGCAGATGACTGTATTACTTTATTTGTTTTTTTTTTGTTGTGGTTGTTGTTGTCATTGTTGAGTCACTCAGGCTGGAGTGCAGTGGCACGACCACTGCTCACTGCAGCCTCCACATACCTGGGCTCAAGTCATCCTTAGCCCCCCTAGTAGCTGGCACTACAGGCATGGGCTACCACATCCAGCTTATTTATTTATTTTTTGTGAGATGAGGTCTCGCTATGTTGCCCAGGCTTGTCTTGAACTCCCAGGTTCATGCAATTCTCTTATCTCGGCCTCCAAAAGTGCTGGGATTACAGATGTGAGCCACCATGTAGAGCCCAGGTGACTTTTTGAAACAATTCCTGTTAGTCTAGGTAACAAGTTTACATGTGCTAAGTCACCTTCTTAGATGGCTCTCAAATTATTCGGATGTCCTGGTATTCATGCCCTTGTGTAATCCCTTCCTCTTGAATGTTGAGCTGTACTTAATGGCTGGCTTTTAACAAATAGAATATGACAAAAGTGACGGGATTATCATGTCCAAGATTAGGTTGTCATAAAATGTGAGTTCTGTCTAGCTAGTAGTAGTCTCTAGCTATGTCTCTTATGGTGATGAAGCCAGTTGCCGTGTTGAGAGTCACACTGAAGAGAAGTTCATACAGCCAGGGGATGAGGGTGAGCAACCTCTGGCCAACCGCTGACAAGTGGCTGAGGACCTTAGTTAAACAAACTGCAGGGAATTGAATCCTCCAACATCTACTGACTGAGCTTGGACATGCTTCCTGCCCAAACTGAACCTTGACCGTGGTCCTGATTGACGCATTGCCTTCTTGTGAGTGACCCTCTCAAGCTAAAACAGCAACAGCAATAACAAAAACAACAAACCTCGTTAAGCCACACTAGATTTGCAACTCATAGGAACTATGAGATAATAAATGTGTGCTGCTTCAAGTGGCTAAGTTCTGGGATAATTTGTTATACAGCAACCAATAACAAATACACCAAACAATAAATCAATCCTCCCTTCTCTTCCTTCCTTTCCTCTCTTGCTCCTTCCCCTCCCTTTTTCAAATGTAGATTAAGCATCTTCTCTGTGCCAGGCCCTATGGTAGACATTGCGAATATAGCACTGGGCACAGCAGACTGTCTAGGACATGCTGTATGCATTGGGTTTACACACTCATGGGGCAGGGGGAAAAACTGAACAAATGAGTGACACAAAAACAAAAGTAAAGTGTATTTTGGGAATGTGTCAAGAGGTCTTGAGCTGTTCTAGGAGAGACTGGTTCTCAGGGAAGCCTTGTCAAGCCAAGAAATGTAAGTGGGATGATTTTGATTTGGTTTCTTATGGAGTATGTCAATTGGGAAAGAATTCTCTCCCTAGAAGGAATCCAGCCATCAAGACAACAAATTTCTTACTACAATGTAATATGTGGCATTTGAGAATATCCCTAAAACACACACACACACACACACACACACACACACACACACACATACACACGCATACACACACAACAACAACAAATACGTGGGACATCTGCTGATGCACAGAAACTTTTCTTTGAAATAATTCTTGTGTGTATGTCATTTTTCCCTATCTCATGCTGAACTTGTTTTCTGGAGTTCTGGTTTTTCTGCAATATCCCTCCCAACCCCCATTTCCAGATGCTGAGTCTTTGTAATTCAGCAAGACATTTCTATGATTATTTGCTAAATTACACCAGTCTAGGAACTTGAGAGTGTGGCAAGGACAAACATGATTAATGATTATTTCTGCCTCCTCTATTTTTTAAGATGAAAAAGAAACTTCCAAAGGTCAACTACATCGTAATTGTGATGGCTACGTCTATCAAAACACATACGAGAATGACAGATTGTGTATATTTATTTTCGTAGCATCAAACTCAATTTTTATTGTCTTCTCTCAACAATCCTTATTGTCTCTCCCCAAAATTTGAAGTCCTAGAGTTTCACAAAAAGGTCATTGTGAAAGGACACAAAGATTCAGCTTAAACTTGAAATCCCTGAAGAAAGTCATTGTAAAAGGGTTTAAAGCCATGGTAGTGGATGGAAGCAGCCAATGATCAAATAGTGAAAGGTGATAAAATGACACTGATTGAGGCAATACAAATTTGAAAAAGATAAACATTTATATAACTGGGGTGGATAAAGAATTTTTTAAAAAAGGAACAAAGACAGAAAGAAATTGGGAATGTATAAATTATTCCTGAGGACCAAGGCTGTGAGATTTTCTAGAGTCAGGTAAGTTCATTAGTGCTATCTCAAAGCAATCTGAGAGGCAAGTGTGAACCAGTCATGATAACTAGTCCTTACCTGTTGTATCTGAGTCCTGGCCTTGAAATAAGAAAAAAACAAACAAAAACAAGAGAGAACCCCATGATTCTGGATTAATGATGGTCTCCTTGGCAGAATTAAATGCAAAGCTGATGTTTCTGAGAATAGACAAGAAGGGGCATAGAATGAAAGAGGGAAAGCAGAAACCAGGAGCCAATAGGTACCAGCACGAGCAATTTTTCTCCCTACTTTTGCCTGGGAGCTGATACGATCTCTACTGAATGCTGGCAGGTTATTGTTTACAGAGAGGATTGAACTAGAAATATAACTAGCCTATAACCACATGAAGACAGTAAAAAGCAAGATGGTGTTTACAGCAAACTGACTATTCTAAACTTCCTCAATAAGTTTCTTGGTGTAATTCATTGCATTTGTTTTTGGAACTCAGAAAAGAATAAGCAAAAGTTTATGACCATGGAAGGGTGCATTAGGTGGGGAAAGGGCATAAAGAGACTCCATCAAAACTTATATGCTGCGTGGTCAATGTGTGGTTGTGGTCAAGGTGGTGGATGTAATGTTGGGAAACTTTGGGTTGCAAATAACAGAGAATATTGGCTCACACTGCTAAGATAACAAAGATTATGTGACCGTAGGGAAAATATATTGTATCGATAAGGCTGGACCCAGCAGCTGGATCATAGCCTGGTTCTCTCCAGATGGCTGTCAATGCTTCTGAAGGCCTCTAGTGTTCCTGTTCACATCCATCAAGAAAAGTATGTCAAGGGAAGAGCAAGGATCTTCTTTTTAGTGGTCTTCATCAAGTGTCTCCTTGTTTACTATTGCTCTGCACCAGGTACCAGTTTCATGTCTCACTCAATCAATGTGAACATGGGAATAGACTGTCTTGCTTGCTTCAAGTTATTCAAGGCCCATCCCTAAAGCAGGGAGGGGTCAGTTTTTCCTTCAAGCACATTTACTGAGTGAGCAAGGATCTTATACTTGAACAAAATTCAGTATACTTTTATCAAACAGAAAAGAAATGAATGCAAAACATTGAAGCCCAGCAACATTTGCGATGGACAATAAATTCTTTCACATCAGGATAGAAGGTGTCTGCAGTTCCCTCTGCAAGTGGAATGAAATGCCTTTCGATATAACATAATAAAGCAGCTGTCTCTCCTATGGAACAGCCAACACGTTTAGTGGACGAAAGTGAAGAGGCAGCCTGGGGACAAATGGACCAGTATTTAGAAAGGCTTTGGTTCCCAAACAAGTGCGACCGCAAATTTAACATGTGACTCAAGGCTTTTAGCTCTTCTGGGCCTCTGGAGTCAGGTGGCTTCTGGCTTTAAACGTTTGGCTTTCCTCTGAGAAGAGTGAGTGAACAAGCAATAGGTTTGGATTTTGTTTTAAACCTCTGAACATGTGAGAACTTAGAACTTTATGGCATTTTCTTTTTGAGCTATGAATAACCCAGTGACTGGTAAAAGAAACCATAGGCTATTATTTCTTCCATAAATGATTGAGACAGGGCCATAATTAATCAACAGTCATAAAATGCCAAAAACTGGTAAAATGGCTTAAATAGGAGGGAAACAATCCCCCACACCAACCCACAGGTGACCTTCTACAGAAAAAATGGGTTTTATGCCATAAATAAACACAAGTATAATGAACAGGAAGTGGCTCATTGTTTAAAAAAAAAAGAGATCATCTGATTATCTCTTTCTGATTATATAAATAACAGAGAGCAGTTTTAAGTATTCTAAAGATAACTAGAGTAATCTACAAATGTCTTTGTACAGAGTAGCAAAGAAGATGTGTGCATATTAAAAGCAAGCTGACCTTGCCATAAGACCTTCATAAATTAACCTGTGACAAAGAGCACAGATTGTGTGATACCATCATGTCACTGACCAACACTTTAAGCAGAAATTGGTAGCTAATTCTTGATTTCTAAGTAAAAAGATAAAGAATCCTTTCATAGGAAACAGAAGCAATTAAAATAGAAACATTCCTCAGAGTGTCAAGACCAATCAGATCCTCCCTGACAGTGGAGTCAGATATTTCTGAGATCAGTCTCAGTGCCAGGAATTGAGATCTTGAGGTTTTGGTAAATCACTAGATGTCTCTAAGCCTTTGTTTATGCATCTGTAAAATGGGAAGTGACGGCACCTACCTGAGAGACATGTGGGAATTAAATCAGGGAATGTAAATAAAGCACTGAGTATAATGCCTAGTGCATGGTACGTGCACAAAACCTATTATTTCTTAAAGAAAGTGTTTTCTCCTTTCTAGCGTCTGTGCAAGAAATTGCAGGGAACGTTATACTTCAGAGATCTTGTCATAGGTTACCCAGTTTCTCACAACTCACTTTCGCCCACTCAGTGAACAGAATATACACACCGTCACAGGTGTATTTGACCTGGTTTTGTTTACCAAGATTCACCAATGCCTTGTACAGGGTCTGACCATAGTTAGGCACCTACTGAATATTCACTGTATAATTGACTGATTAATGGGTCATCTGGGTAACTGGGCAGCTGCTGGGGTCTACTGGGAGGTATCAATGACACTGCTGGCCCCCACTCTGACTGAGGGGAGAAATATGTTATTTTAGCTTGCACGTTTTCTGTTTTTATGTTTAGAGTTTTAACCAGACCTGGATGTTTCCTTCAGTCTTCCCACCTGAGCCAATCCCATCAATCTACCTCCCTTATACGTTAACAAACTCACTTATTTCCTTCACCATCATGTTCCAAATATGATTTTAGCAAAACTGAGGGCAAGTGTCCTACTTTAATCATGGCTGGAAAATATTCTGATGCCAGCAGAAAAGAGTTCCTGCCCCTGATTGGCTTTCCCGCCTTTCAAACCAGCGATCTTTGCTTGCAGATGACATTTTACAATGTTATTCTTTCTTCAGCAAAGGACAGAAGCTGCCATTTCTGAGTACCAAAAATGAGGTGATGTTGTGCTAGGTGCTTTTATATAAATTACACTATTTAGCACTCGTCCCAACCTGGAAGATAAAGCAAGGATTCATACTTTTATTTTATAACTCAGGAAGCTGTGGCTCAGAGAACCTGAAAAAAATTGCTCATGGTCACAAAATAGCAAGAGCCCAAACTGGGATTCAAACAGAGTTCTACAAGGTCCCAGAGTCATGCTATTTCTACCCAATTCCCTGCTTCTTCTATATTATATGCTTTTGATTATTTTCATCACATCCTCCAGTTATCTTAAAGCACAGGTCAAATGTTGCCCATTCTTTTATGCCAATGTTTCTAACTTTGTTAAAAATAATTCCCCCCCCCCTTTTTTTTGAGTGCAGAGATTTAACCCATATTCTAGAAGTAAAATGAATCTCACAAGACTTCAGGGAGAAATGGTAGCATGAGTGTCAAAGCACCAGATTTGGAGTCAGATGGATGTGTTTGTCAGCATCCCTGGGAAACGTACACAGGCATCTCTCTCAGCCTTAGTTTCTCTGTCTGTGAAATAGGGATGTTGATACCTAACCCGAAGGGTTTTGGAAGCGATGTGTCTAAAGCACTCAGCACAAGACCTCGAGCAAGAGCTGTGGCTGTGATCCAAGTAGCATATGGCAGATAGAGGCAATTTTCAACTGCACATGATCCTCATGTCTCAACTCCAAGGAAAAAACAAAAACAGAAACAAACAAAAAACACAGGTATGAGATGGCATAAAGAGAGGAGGGAAAGTATTTCAATCCCCAATTTTGGGTTTGATTCCTAAAGTTTTTAGTCATTTCTTCTGGATTGCAGATGTCTTCAAAAACTTGAACTTTGCAGTTGCAACTCCACTAGGAATTAATATCAATTGGAAACAAATGTTTATAAACATTCCATCAACCTAGGGAGCCAACCAGTTTTACTCAGT
This sequence comes from Tarsius wallacei, assembly GCA_963574415.1. Lineage (NCBI taxonomy): Eukaryota > Metazoa > Chordata > Mammalia > Primates > Tarsiidae > Tarsius > Tarsius wallacei. The sequence goes on from CAUYQG010155127.1 coordinate 23,393, forward strand.
TCTAGTTTTCTTTGTCTGTTGGCTCACCTAGTACTGAATATGAGCTAGAAATTAGCTTATATATTTTAATAAAAATTATTTTACATGTTTGACCTTTAAAATCATAAATGGCCGTAGAAGGAATTCTCCTTTTTTTCCCCATAAAAGAAAGCAAAATGCTTTTGTAGCTCCAATTAAGAATCTTGAGAACTGCTTTTGAACAAAGATAAAGAAAACAATCTTCTTTATTTAACATTTGTCTACAGCAAGATACGAAAGAGAGCACACACATTTTTGTTTTTAACAGTTTGTCTATTTGTCTCATGAATTTCTTTCTCACAGCACTTAACGGACCACAAAGTTGGAGGCAGAGAGAGAGTTTGGGCAAACAACAAACCCATTTTTATTACAAAAAAGAACACACTTTCTTTTAACTTTGGAAGAAGATACACCTCTTAGCAAGTGATATAGACCCAGTACCTGTAGTTTAGAGCTTTATTGGGAGGAGTTACACTTTCTGCACAAATAAGTTTGATTTTCTGGAATGTTCCCCCTTCTCAACCACACATCCTGGCTTGGAAACTCCTACACAACTTTCAAGACACAACTGAAAAGCTACCTCCTCTTTGGCTCTTCTCTGGACGATGCCCCAGGTCAACTTCTGGGAGGGAGGTTTCTCGGGTCCACTCCCTCCTACAGCACTGTGTGTATCTCTGATGCAGCTCTTGTCACACACCGTGATGTGTCTCTGTGTGTCACCACCATTGGGTTATGAGCTACTCAAAAACAGCTGTTTTATTCAGTCCTCTGTTCCCAGCCAGTAGACCAAGGATTAGAATACAGTTGTTTAACACTGAATGAACAACTGACATAAGCACTAATTTAGTTATCTACAAATTTAGTTTTTTATTCTCTGTTTTAGGAATTGGTAATTTAGTTATTTGCTCATGATTCTGTTATTTGAGCTTGGTGGGGCATCTCTTTCATTCCATGTGATTTGGCTGAGGCATCTCTGGGGCTGGAAGGTCCCAGGAGGCCTTAGCTGATATGGATGAAAAGTCTGAGGTTTAGGTGGCCCTCTTAACCTCACTAGGTCCTCTCTCCATGTGGTCTTTCTTGCTAGCAAGGCAATTGACTTCTTATGAGGTGACTCAGGATTCAAGAAGGTAAAAGTGGCACAGACAGGCCCCTTAAGGCTCAGATAAGTCACACACTTAACCCAAATTCAAGCAGAGGGGGAAATGAATTGAAAGGGAATTTTTGGAGGCCATCTTTAAAGACAATCCACCACATTCTATGCTTGCCATTTAGAGCTCTGTTGATGACTGAGGACTACACTCTTTTCTCTAAATTATTTTCCTGTTTTATACTGAGTTAATTTGGAAGATTTTAGAAATAGTATATTTCATTTGCTGTTTTTGAGTACGTGAATATGTCAGGGAGGGTTATTGTGGTTATTTGACTTTTATCTAAAAATCTCCTGTGACTAGATTTCTGGGATAAAATTGTTTCTGTAAAAAAAATAATAATAACTGCTTTTTATGACTATTTCCTTATACATGTATCCTTGGGCTTTTGGAAATATTCAAATTGTGAGGCATGATATGAAATAAAGTACTCTTTAAGCCATGATCCCAAGAGAAGTCTCTCTTTAACAGTAGATAAAGGGAGCAACTCTGATTCTAACCATAGATATGGCATCATATTTACCTAGATTTCATCTTAGCTGTCATACAGTGGTCTCCTCCATAAAGTAATCATGATACACTTTTATTTTAAAGAAAAGCTGTTTGGTAGTTTCTTATTTTTAAAAATGAAATAGTGACATAAAATTAAGATGGAAGGTAAAAGAAAATAATTGCACAATGACTCAACTGCTTATCTAAACTATTTATTCTCCAAAGCCTCTCAATAAGACGATTTCTTTAGAAGTAGAGGAGGCTACAGGACACATAAAATATTAAAGTTGGAGAGAGAGGCCCCTAGCATCATCTTGTCCAACACCTTTGTTCTGTAGATGAGAGATGGCTTTGGAAGTTACATAATACAATATATGAAAAGTCAGAACTATTACTTAGAGAATGTGTTAAGATGAAAAGGCACAGAAATTCGTATTTGAAATGTTATTTAACTCCATATATTACCAGTCCTCCTGGGAAAAAAATGGAAGGAGATATGTATGAAGACAATTAAAATACACAGTGGCTAAGTAAATACCTTTAGCAAGAGAGCCTGAAGTTCTTGCTGCCTTTACTTTTAAATAGTAGCTAGACAAGGTGCCATTGTTTTTAAGTACAAATTATAATTTGGAAATGTTCTCAATTTGTAAAAGCCATTCCAAATTTTAAAGCTAGGCTGCCATTTATTGGCTTCAAATATACTGTTTACATATAGAGCACCTTGTGTGCAAGTGTCATTGGCCAATTATTAGCTCCAAACAAACCTTACTTAGTCCTTCATTCATTCACTTAACTGATGCTATCAAGCTGCATGGGTGTGCTAGTTAACATCCAACAGTGAACAAAACAGACACTCTCTTTGCTTATAATGGGAATCTATATTCTAGTGGGATGCTTAGTATGAAGCTAGAGTGAATGCTAAACTATATATTTAATAATGCCAACATCTTTTGAGTGTAGGTGCTGAGGAATAGGGAAGTACCTATAGGTCACTCTGAATTTGTCTTATACTTTCCTTGTCAAACTGTAACATTCCCATTTCTGGGACTTTTTTCCTACCAACCAATACCATAAACAATTTTTTGTTGGAATAATTATCAATGTTGTTATCATCATTACTTATGAGTTCAGCAGAATTAATCCTTATATGAGAATGGTACAGAGAATATTAGTATAATACCAGAAAAATAACTTGCAAATTCATGATAGGCACTCCATGACTTTGTTTTAAAAATTAGTTCAAAAAGAAAAAAAAACAAAAAAGAAAAGAAAAGAAAAAGAAAGTCTAGGTGATATATAAAAAAAAATTAGTTCATTGTTCAGGGTTCTTTTAGCATTTAACATGTCCTTTTAGCACAACATTTCATTAATTCAATTATATACTTGTTGTCTGTATATCTGTATCCATCACTAGAGAGTTGGCTCCTTGAAAGTAACACTATGTCTTATTCAGTCCTTTATCTCTATAGCACTAGCTTAATTCCTTCAGAAGATGTTTATGCAATTACTATTTTATTTAGAATTAGAGTTTGTCAAATATCTTGTGAAGCAGGTAGTGTAGGTATTATCTGCATTTTATAGACAGGAACTTTAAATGTGTACACACACACATAGACACACATACACTGATGGCCACAGTGCTTATGAGGACTAAGCAAAGGATCTGAATTTACATCCTCTGACTCCAAGTCCAAAGCTCTTTTTCTAAAAACCACAATACCTCCCTGCATATATCTATATTTTTTATGGTCATTGGTCTCTTCATCACCACTCTCCATATTCCTATTTTTATTTGCTTGTATCTCCTCTACTTTCTTAACCCTGAATTTATCTTTTGACAATGACCCTGATTTAACAGTCATAGCTATTAAATTGTTCTATGATTCTTTTCTTAAGAAATGACCAGTTTTTTTTCTGCTTGTGTACTTTTGATAAATTTTAGGCAATAGAGAGTTACCTCAAAGCATTCCAGAAATAGGAGTTGTTCTAGGGAGATTAGTTGTAAGACAATAGCATACATCACACACATACTTACACACACAAGTTGTGACGCAGTAGACTGAGTTACACTGAAAAGTGGTAGAAAAAAATGAGAAGAAAAGAGATAGAGACAAAGTGGTGCAGGGTAAATTAATAAGATTTTCATTTAAGATCAAAGTGTGATCCTTAGATGAGCAGAAGTTCTTGCTATCAAGGCAAGGTGGTATCCAAATATCTGACTTATTGACTCAGAAACTCTTGGGCTGGAGCTCAGGAATCTTTATTGCAACGGTGTCTTCACTGCACAGTACACTAAAGCATGAAATTAATAAGCAGTGATTGTTTAGTTAAATGTGAATTAGTGATACATAAACCACTTGGGGATCTTGTCAATATACACAGGTTTTGCCTCAGTAGCTCTGAAGTGGGGTCTGAGCATGATTTCTAACAGTTCTCAGATGGTGCCATTGCTGCTGGTTCGTGTACCCCTCTTAGAGTGCCAGGTCACTAGATCCTGGGGTAGCTGTTGGAGTGTGCTAGAGAGGGCTACACGGAAAAAGTAAATTTTAAGAAGTTTGGTTGTGATTTATGACAGAATTCTCCCTTGTCAGCTTCATCAGGAAACTTTGCAAGATATTTCAAATTGCTTTTCAATGTTTTCATGGGTGGGACTCTCGTCTGGTCTGGCCAAGAGAGAGTTTGGCTTTACACAGTTTCAGTTGTAAAATTCTGGGTGGGAGACTGAGAAATACTTCATCAACATAATTCTGATGGGGCCTCCAGCCTGCCCTTTGTAGTTTCAAAGAGTTCAAGAGGAAAAAAAAGTAAATTTCTTTTCTAGTTTCAAATAATTTGGGGAAAAAATGTAAATTCTTTGGTTAGCACATCATCCGGGCTAGTTTCTTAATGCTCATCTGTTTTATTCCTGCCAATTAAAAGCTACAGCTGTCTTGAAGGGACAGTGGTGGTTGTTAGGAAGTGACACAGCTGTGGGATTTAGATGAGATAACAGTTGTGCAGCCAAGATAAGGCATCATTGGAATGCAAACTGCCATCAGCCTGATTTATAGCACACATCCAAGAGAAGGAACTTAAACCAAAATCAACTAAAATAACAACTCACCCAATAGGGAAAACAAAACAAAATATCAACCAGAGATGTTTAGCCCCAAAGTCAAGTTTTCTCAGACTATTTTAAAAACAAGATTTGGACTAAAAATTGACTTTGAGAGATTCCAATTACCTCAGTTGTCTACAATGCCCAGGCTTATGAATTTGTATCTAAGATTTAAATATTCATGCCAACTCAGTACCCTGGTGGCTCAATACAATTTAAGATTTCCAAATTTGTAAGCCTTATTCTGTGACAAAGAGGGTAGACTTGTTGAAAACAAAAACATGTATGCCTAATACTGAATTGTATCCCACATCTTTAAAATAAAATTAAAATTAAAAAAAAGAAAACAAAAACAATGGTCCGTGACAAATATTTGGAAAATGATGTTATCCTAGTAAAAATATCATTTTATCAATATAACTCAGAAATACAATGAACTGTATATAAATAATTATTTTCTTCTTTAAAATGTGGCAATAGAACATCATTATACTTTCATATTTCAAAAAGAACACAAGTTATAATTATTACAATTAAATTCTGCCATCTGATGTTCCTCGTATACATCCTGTGATTTTTAAGACTTCAACATTTTTGTTACTGCTATTCCTCTCGAAATACATCAAATATTTCTCCTTCCTGAGCATCAAATCTTACTCATCTTTCATAAACCATATCAAATACAAATTACCTATGAAGGCTTTTGGAATCTTTTCAACTGAAATTAATATTTTCCTTCCCATCACAGTTTAATTGTACGTTTCTTATGCCCCCTATATTTTTTTCTTTGGAATTATAGTCACTTAAGCACATGCTTTATCTTCTTCGTAATTTATAAGTGCATTCAAACCAAGATCCAACTCCAACACATCTTTGTATTTTTGGAAACGTTTTTGTTCTGTTGAATAAGTGCTGAGTTGAAAAACAAAGTTGTTGAACAAGTTCCCCTGGAGGTTCTGCAAGGGGAGCACCAACTTTATCAATTCGGCTTTGATCAACAGAAGGGACTTTGACAGACATGCACAAGAGAGGTGATAGAGGACTATTTTTCTTAGTCAGGAAGATGAGATAAATTAATCATTCTGAAATTTTCTTGTATAGGTTCTTAGCAGAAATAAGAGTAAGTCATCTTGCTAGAATTCATTTGTAGTCATGTCTCAAATTGAACACAGGCACAAGTAATTATGACACATTATGCAACATACTAAAGGCAGAATGGATTACTATGTGATGTCAGAGGAAAAAAAAGTGTACTTTCAGTGGTGATGAAAAAAATTCCTCATTCATTTATTCAATCAGTAGATTGGTATTGAGTGCCTGAATTTCAGGTCCCTGACCTTATGGAGTTTATGGTCTGATTGGAGAAATATGTATTAATCAATATAATCATTCAATTAACTATAGCATCACATCTATTTAAGCATAACTTAGATAATTGATGCACAGTGTAATAGTTGACAAATTATTTAGGACCTGCTCAACAAATGTTTAATAAATATCAACTATTCTAATAATTAGCTTCCAATCTCTAAACAATGAAGTGCTACCAAAAGTGAGCTAGGAAATGAACATGATCAGAGACATGTTTTAATGGTTAATTTGTCAGAGAAGCTGGAGTGGAAAGTGACTAGAATTGGGAGTCCATCACTTCTTAAATCCATATACCCATCATAAATTAGGGCATCTTCAGTGGGAAGAGAGAGATGAAAACATGTATTAGAAATATCATCTACTGTTCTGGATTATCAGTCTGATCATAACACTCTGAATGGTCCTAGAGCTACGCGCATTTCCAATTTTGATTTAATGGCGTGAGAATTTCTGACTTCTTTTTCTGATTAGAGTTGGAAACGATGTTTTCCAAGGCTGATAGAATGAGTAGTATCACATGTGAATGGGTGTATATACTACATATATGTATGTGTGTGCATACACATATGAGGGGGGACCCCAAAAAACCTGGAATTATTTTTTGGTGGGGGGGTCCTTTGTAGTACAGCTTCCCTTGATAGATAAGTGTTCTAAGAACTCAGCAGCATCAGTGTACCAGCTAGAGTTGTTGTGAGAGACTGTGTTTGGCTTCAGTGAATTTTTTTTGGAGATTCTTTCAACATGTTTGCCTATTTCATGATGGGTGACTTATGAGCACACCTGCCCATAACCATGCTGAGTGTTCAGCAGTTTTTGACCAAAAACAGCGTGACCTGCATGCCAGTCCTTCCCTATTCACCTGTTCTTGTCTCTAGTAACTTTTTGTTTGTTTCCCTAGAGGCAAAGAGTCCTGAAAGGCAAACATTTGCTCATGTGTAAGAGGTGAACAAAAAAATGACAGAAGCATCAAAATTGACAAGTTCAAAACCGTTTTCAGTAGTGGAAAAAGTGTCTTATTAGATGTATTATATCAAACGAAGAGTACTTTGAAGCTGACTGAAGTTTAAATATGTAAGAATAAATAAACAATTTTTGATAAATAATTTCTGGTTTTATTTGGTCCCCCTTTGTACATATAATAACTGTTAGTTATTGAGTGCCTACTAGGTTGGAGGCATTATGAAAGGCGAATTAAAATATCATCTATAATCATCATCCCAGCCTTACGAGGTAGAGAATATTATCCTGCTTTTATAAATGAAGACACTAGAATTTTAGGAGTACATTGTTGCAGGTCACATTACTAGTAGGGGGTTGCAGATGGGATTCAAATCCAGTTCTGCCTTCCACACTCTTTCTCCTTTTTGGTTATATAAACAGAGGACAAACACAGCGGAGGTGTGTGTTTGATTGTAGATAGGAGAAAGCTTTGCTGAAAAGTGTGCCCTGAATTGCATTGAGTTCATGAAGTGACCTAGTTTTTCTGCACCTTTTGGGACTTGTTGCAAAAAGTTGAAGTTAGAAGAAAATTTAAGAAATTTCGTCTTTGGAAACCAAGGCTAAAGATGTATTTAATATCTCCTAGACTGTTTGTGGCAAATCTTCTGTGTCTAAGTTCTTAGTCTACTATCCTAGGCCTATATGGAAAAGTACGAAGAAAGGGGAATCTGGATTCCTCAGTGTGATTTGTTTCCTCCATTTAAAAGACTTCTTGGCATTGGGGCAGAATCTTCTTGTAAACTTTGGTGTCTTGAACTCATGTGGATTTCATCATGCTAAGAAGTTTTCTCACTGGGGCTCTGTCTATGATGTTTTTTGACTGATATTTCATTTTTCTCTTATAAGCTGAAAGATACAAGGCCCTAAGGTGTGTGGTATAAAAGCAGTTGTTAAAATAAAGAATGATGGCATGTCAAGATGATTTATATAGGCAATTTCATTGGAAATGTTGCCATTAACATAAAACACTCCACTTGATATGGGTTTTATGTTCCTATTAAATAAGAGAGAGTAAGCTTCTACACATTACGATCAGCAACATACAAAGGATAATCAATACTGCATTTTTATGCAGTGATATTTTATTAAGGTAGTAATAGTGGTGATGATCTTTAGGGCAGTTTATGTTTATCGAGAATGAAGTCTCAAAGCTTTTCAAAGAAGTTTCAACTTCTTCCAAAACCTGGCATTAGTCTGCTATATAAAGCACTCCTGCCTCTTCCACTGTGGCTAACCTTTAGAAATAGAGGCTTCAGAGATAAAATACCACCTAGGACATTTCTGCCTTTAAGCAGGACAGTAATTGTAAAAGGCTCGGTGCTTTTGTAAGTTTATTTTAAACATTTCTTAAAAAGTAGAGTTTGTAATTTTCCTTCAGATTACAAGCTGACATTTTGGAAAAAAAAAAAAAACACTTGTGGGGAACGCAGTACTTCTGTGTGGTGGCAGCTGATAATTACCATAGTGTGAGTGGGACTCGATATAACCCAGGCATTTTAAGAAACATGGCAGATTACAGTGCTTTAAGAGACGCTCAATTCGGGAATTTTGCTTTGTTAGGCAAATTGAACTGTCTTACTTTACCAATCTCATCTCAGTTCCTTCTTGTGCTTTCCAACCAAGAGCTACCTTTATGTCTTCAATTGCAAGGCTGTTCTCAGGAAGAGCTCTCCATCAAACTCAGAAATGAAAGGTACAAAATCCTCTAAGGGGAACAAGAATAAAATTGATTTTCACCATGGGGATGCCTTTGGAAAAGTTCACTCTGCAATAGCATTTTGCATCATTTAAGATGTTTGCATGTTTTCTTTCTTTTTTTTTCAGAGAAAGTAAAAGAATTGTTTTATGGTTAGTGCCAAAATAAGAAAATATCATACTTGGATGTGTATGCTCCTAGGGAACTTAGAGGGGAGAGTAGAAGAAGGAGAAGAAGTGAAAGGAATATCATTACCCATGAAAAGAAACAAGGTGCATTCTAAGCAGTATGTTTTCTTTGCTTTTTCTTTTAAACTTGTTATACTCATTTTATTAGAACATATGTCACTTGTCATTGCCATTTTTTGTTTTTGTTTTATTTTGTTTTAAAGATTGTGAGGTACAATTCAGGATTAGGTACGTAAGTGGTCATCATACAGGTGAACTTTGGCCTCCCATTGATCCTCACTTTGTCTGCCTCCCCTGGCAGTTTCCCACTACTGCCAATCTCATTCTTGTAGTATTATGATAAATGTTCAGGGTTCACTTATGAGTGAGAACATGTGGTACTCAGTTCTTTTTTTCTGTGATAGATCACTGAGTATGATGGACTCTAAATTCATCCAAGTTGCTGCGGAATCCATAATTTTGTCCTCTTTATAACTGCGTAATATTCCATTGTATGTATGTACCACATTTTAAAAATCCAGTCCACTTTCAATGGGCAGCACGGTTCCATGTTTTTGCTGTTGTGAATAATACTGCAATAAACATGCGTGTGCAGGTATCTTGTTTTGTAGAATGATTTGAGTGCCTCCGGGTGTATTCCCAGAAGGGGGATTTTGGGGTCATATTATGGAAAATCGATTTTTAGATCTAAGCAGTATATTTTCGACTATAGTTATTACACATACACAATTCACTTTTTAAATTAATTGTACAGTTTAGTAGCCCAGGTCCAAATGCAGACATAAAAATAAATGTGTGTGTGTGTGTGTGTGTGTGTGTGTGTGTGTGTGTGTGTGTGTGTATGAGGGGGAGAGGAGAGAGGGAAGAAGGGGGAGAGAGAGAGAGAGAAAGAGAAAGGAATATATGAATGACTAGGGCATTTCTGAGTACCTGTGGCTTGAAAATTAGTTGAATTTTTACAGTAATGCAGATGGAAACAAATGCTCTTTCAATAAAGAATTGTTACTCAAACCTTATGTTTTATATAATATAAGAGCTATTATGTGTTTCAAGTAAATATCCAGTTTGAAGCATTCAGTCCAAGAAATGCCCCAAACCTCTCCCTCTGAAAATACTTGAAATCAGGAGCAGATCCCGGTTTCATAGAGTCCAAAGCCCTCTTAAAGGAAAAGGATACAAAAATGTAGAAATAAAGATCAACTGACCTGGAATGAGCCTTGAGAGACACCGAAGCTGAACTTCACTCGTTTTATGGTTAAGTCCACCTCTACTTGGGAGATATTCTAGCTTCTGCAAGACCGGGGCGGAAACCTACCCACATCTGATGATCTGGTGTTCCCCCTGGGATCAGCATGGCATTTAAGGCAGAGACAGCTGTGCCTTTATGGGTCACTTTCCTCTCGCACTAAGCATTATCCTACTGTTTATCTTCATTCATCTCTGTTCTCTCTCCTTGCTAACTCATGCAGACATGACCCTACTTTGTTCCTGTGCCACCTCTGCTACAACTTCTTCCAGCCTATATCTCCAATACTGTTTATGTTGTCTTGGGTTAATATAGTATTAAATCAGTGCTGTGGGCTGAACTGTATTCCCCACAAAGTTTTATGATGATGCTCTAAGTCCTAGTATTTCAGGACGTGATCCTATTTAGAGATAAGACCTTTAAAGACGTGAATAAATTAAAATGAGATCACTAGTGTGGGCCCTAATCCAATCTGACTGTTATCCTCACAAGAAGAGGAAACTGGGATACATAGAAGTGATGTGTGTGTACTAAAAAACCACACAAAGAGGCAGCAAGAAGACTTCTATCTACAAACCAAGAACAGAGACCTTGGAAGAAACCAATCCTCCCGGCACCTTGATCCTGGACTTCCAGACTCCAGGATTGAAGGACAATGCACTTTTGTTGTTTAAGTCACCAAGTTCGGGGTATTTTGCTATGACAGCCCTAGCAAATTCATACAGTTATCTAGAATTTATAGAGTAAACTGTCATTAACCAACATTTTCCTCATGTCAATATGCTTAATAGCCACACAAAATCTAACCAAGTGCCTACAGACACATCACATATATTAGTTGAATGGAAAAACAAATGCTTTCATGCACTTAGTGTAGATTTTAAAATAAATTTATGAATAACGGGGCATTCTTCCTTACTTTCTGCTATTGGACACTGTTGACTACAAGGAAAGATTGTAGTGATGAAATAAAATTCATTTTAACATGTCTTTCTGATGATCAAATATATACACTTTAAGAGATCTTATCTATGTATTACTTTTAGTTTGCTGTAACAAAATTGTCTAGACTCTGATGAGAACCGCTTCGAGCACCTCTTGTAATTGCAGAAACCAAACGTGACTTGCATTCAATAGAGATTTTTTCTTTCTTAAAATGTGCATACATTTTTGGCACCTTGTGTATACACATCATTGAGTCCTTATACTGTAGAAATTTAAATGAATAAGAAGTGACCAAAGTTCTGTAAATGTATCAGGGAATTATACTCATGGAAGGCGTACTTTTCCTGCTGAATGTAGTATCTACAAGGTACAGACTATATTTTTTTAACACGGTATTGTGGAGTGAGCTGGTTATTTAGCACAAGGTTCATATGTTGCTGTCTGAAATTGTGGAGTATCTTTGAATATAAGAGCCCACATGGTCAGATTTTTCTGACGAGACCCTAGGAAAGCTGGTTCATTCAACCCACATCTCATAGGGCATGAGACTAATCTGTGTCAAAAAGCCAATTTATTCATGTATAATCAGTTACCAATTAGTATCCTGTGAGGATGACAATTCAGGAGAATTAATTATAGTCTGTGTGGTTGCTTGGTGAAAGCATATTAAGAGCAAAGGAGAGTTGTTCTTAAAGAAAAGTTTCATCTAGCTAGAAATACCTTCTGATGAATTGGTCTTGTATTTTCCAGGGATATTTCATTTGGATTGGGAAGACTGTTTATCCATCTTCTGTACCATTCACTTATTTTAAAAACATTACTTATTGAGCCACTGCAATGTGCCATACATTGTGCTAGGCATTGGAAACACAATGAACAACACAGACATTATATTTGCCTGGTACTTATTTTTATTTGACGTAGATTAGCTAACAGATTGCATTTACTTTCCCCATTTCTCTTTATTCTGGCTGAGGAGTGCAGCTCTTCACTTTCTGTAGTGCTTATTTCTATAAATATTTATCAAAGTATTGTATGTCTCTAATAAAGCCTTTTTGGGAAGAATAGTTTAAGTTGTTCATAACAGCTTAAAACATTCCTAATCGAAGTCTCTCTTGACCCATACTTTAAATCCTTAGACATCATAAAACAGATCAAAGTGACAGAAAAATGAATCTGAAAACTATCTGCAAAATAAATATATTTCTTTCATAGTTGGTCAAAGCATAGTCAAATATTGAGGTTTATGTATTTTTCCTCCCATTCTGGAATGAGTCTACTGAACGAATTCTCTAAAAGCAGAAAAAAATTCTAATTCTAGGAATTTTTATGGACTAATATTTCATCTTTCACTTTCTATTGACATCCAATCAAGTGAAATTTTGACTTGCCTGGATCTTATGTAAAAACACTAAAGACATCTCTTCTGCTCATGATTTCCTTGCCAACCTAGCAACTTACCAAGATTAAATTGTCTAACCTTGATGGGCCACAGTCATAGTTGTGATGTTCACACACATATAAAGCAATGGACTGGTTTATGATGTTAGAAGAAAGAAAAGAAGAAAACATTCAATTCCAAGCCTCCTTATATTTTCTGGCTTGATTCTATAGATTTTTATCCAAGGAGTGAGCTTGTAAAGGAACTGCCTGAGGTGGAAATGTGTGAAGGCAAAAATCTACAGACGCAGCCCTTCATCTAACCATATCACCTCTCAAAAGCCATGACCCCTGTGAATTGGATAAAGTGAGTTGAATGGCACAATAGCCTGAAGGATATAAAACCCAGACATCTGAAGAGACTCTCTTGTTTCAAGGATATACCTAGCCTACTTTTAAAATATTCCTTTAATGGGCAGTTTAAAGGAAGTTTCTTCCTATTATGAGGTCCATGGAAGATCTTCCCTTTGTCATCTTGGGTGACTTCAAATATTACCTCAATGTGATATTGTCTCTAAAAAGAAGCTTTTCCTTTGGCTTGCAAATAAACTGTACATTTTTAAGAAGACCAATTCTCTGCTTTTAAACACTACCTACTTGTAACTTCTTATTGGAGGCTGAACTAACATTTAAACATGTTACCAGAATGCACATAAATACTGTTGGCAAAGCTTTCATGGCTCCTAATGACACTATAAAAATATGCCTTCATTTTAAGAACTCTAGAGGATTTGTACATCTGCATAAACTCTAGAGTTCCCTGCTTTGTGAGGGAAGAACTGATGGGGAAGATGAGATCAGTATCTACTTCCATCCTTGCTTAAATTCATGGGAAGCCTGATTAGAAAGTACTTATCCTCACTTTGGTCTGCAAAACTCAGTCTTATTACTGTCATACATTGATTAGACACATATTTGTTCTTATAATGGAATTTTCACAATAATCATTGTTCAATCATATGTATTTGGTGCATATACTTTTTTTCATACAGTTATATGGATAAATACTTTATTTTATCTTCAAGTCTTTTCATGCTAGTTAAATATAGATCGAAGACATGTACAGATAGAATGATTTCAAAGGTCTTTTGGTTCTTAATATTTTTTTACCCCCCTGTGTCCCAGCCCAGGCTGGACCAAGGTGGGGACCTAGGTTTTTTTTTCCACGCAGGCCACTTGCTTGCTATGTGGTGTGACTATGATCAAGTCACTGGACTTCTTGAGATCTCAGTCTTCTTGTCTACAAAGTGAGAACTCCTGAAGATCTTCCAGCTCTATGAGTCTACGACTTCCCTTGAGCAATTAGCAAGATGTACAATTACATACTGTGTGTGATTTTTTTTCTCCTTCTGCACAATTAAGCACCTCCTAATAGTGACTTTGTCATGTTCTCTTCTGAGAATTTTTAGAGGTTTCAAAGAGTATAGCCATAGCTTCAGAAGTTCTATACATTTATGCTAAAAGATCAGATTCAAGGAGGCATAGTTGTTGGCTCTCTGTCATTTACAGAGGTAGTTTAATGACATGTAAAAGAATGAGCAGCCACTCATGTTAGGTTTTACATAAAATTATCTATGCAAGAACAGATATTCATTCAGTATTGAGCTAAACTTAATCAATCTTTTGAGGGTCAGGTAGGGAGCAAGACCATTTGCTTTTAACATAGCCAATTATTCTTACTCTTATGTTTATAAACCAAATCCAACATGAAAATATTAGAATACTGCACTTAAGATGGTTATTTTTCTCTATATGTTTATGCATTTTGCACTACTTCTAGGCACTTAGACTATTAATTTAAAGCACAAAGAAAGATAACTTCCTTAGAGCTCATATTTTATCGAGGGAGTGAGGGATGCTGACAGTAAACACGATGTAATGAAAAGTAAATAACTATGTATTAAGATATTATTATATATAATATAGTGTGTAATAAATACAGGGAAAAAGGAAAAGTATAGAAGAAATTTAAGGTGATTTGGATGTTGGAAACAGAGGATTATGAATTTAAATAGGCTTTTCAGGTAGGTTGCATTAAGAAGGTGACATTTGTGCTTGAAGGAAGTGAGGGAGTGAGCTATGCGGATATTTAGAGAAAATGTGTTCTAAGCAGAGGCAACAGCAAATGCAAAGACTCCAGATTTGCACAATGGCTGGAGTGTCAGGATCTATCAAGGAGGCTAGGGTGATGGTAGCAAAAGGAACACGGGAAAGGCAGGAGCAGATCATATTGGTCATCCTGCTGAGCGTTTTTCTTTGCATCTCCAGATCTGCTCATTTCTATTTGCTACCCCAACTACTTTCTCCTCTTGCACCATTAGTGAAATGGATAGTAATGTCTCTGTACTGTGTTGACCTCAGAGTGGCACATTATCATCACTGATCTTTAAAACTCTCACCCTTACCTTTGTAAATATTCCCTGCTAAATGAGACGTTTGTCCTAGACTTTTTGTGTCCCCCTTAAGTGCATATGTTGGAACATAATTCCCAATACCACAATATTAAGAGGTGAAGCCTTTGGGAGTTGCTTAGGACCTAAGGGTAGAGCCCTCATGAATGGAAGTAGTGCCCTTATAAAGGATGTGCCAGAAATCTTTGTCACTTCACCTTGTGAGTATGCAGTGAGAAGGTACCATCCATGAAGCAGAGAGTGAGGCCTTGCCAGACACTCAGTCTACCGGTATCTTGATTTTGGACTTGCCAGTCTCCAGAACTGTCAGAAATGAATGAATGTTGTTTATAAACTACGTTAGTCTATGACAATTTGTTATAGCAACCCAAATGGACTGAGACAGTCCCTTTATTAAACTCCCTTCAATTACCAGTTTAATTGTGCCACCTATATCCTTCTGGACCCCTGACAGGTAAAGGCATTGTAGTCTGTTATAAGGATGTTGACATTTATTCTGAATGAGATGAGGAGGTAGGCAACAGAGTGACTTCTATTCTAGAAGCATCAGTCTGGTGGCTTTGTTGAAAATAGTCTGCAAGGGGGCGAGTTTGAACGAAGGACAATAGTTAGGAGTCTCCCGCTGGGATCCAAGTGGGTGACACATTCCCTCTGGCCATACAGGCCCGTTATTCTGGATTGATCCCCCATCAATCCCAAATGCATTTCACTGATAGGAAAACAAACTTGCATCATGGACTAGATACCAAGATGGCTCATCAAAGGCAATTTCCTCTATGCCTGTTTTTGTTTTTTGTTTTCTTTTGAAGCAAATCCTGTGTATTACTAGAAGAATAACTTATGATTATAAATAGAATTTTAAAAATCAAATTAAGTACCCATTATTTATTAAATGCCATTCCATTTTTTCTTCATAGGTCATTTGCTCTCTGCCAATGTATTTCTGTATTTTAAAATATATTTAAAATTTTTAACATATTTAAATATTTTAAAATATTTTTTCAACAAATATTTTTGAATGTCTGCTCTTTTTTTCTAGGGAAACTGCTTCAAATTTAAGACGAATGAGATGGCAGGTGAGGGGGCAGGTATTGATCAAATATTACATATATACATATAAAATTTCAAACTGAAAAGAGCCATAATGGGAAGATATAGGAGTACTGAGAGTCTATAATAAAGATATGTCTTGGTCTCAGGGAATTCTGTGGAAGACATTTCTCAGAAAGAATATTTGAGTTTTACAATAGATAGAACTGTGTCTTACCTATAATAACAGCAGACACCTTTACCAGGAATAGGAGTCCCTTCTCACTTGCTATAACCATGATTCTTCCAGTAATTCTTCCATTTGATTTATTTGACAGCAAATAGGGGACACTTATTAGTTTGATCAGTGCAATTGAGGTGGCAGCTCATCGACTTTCTCATGGCTGGGTTGTGGCTCTGAAGTTAGACTTCCATGAGGGCCACTCTTCCAGACCCTGTGCTTAGTTATGTATGTAACTTATTTTCCCCAAGTAAACTGTGTTGAGCTCTAAGAGAAGGGGATGGAATTCCCACATGTTGAGGACAAACTCTGTGTAGGCACTGTGCCAAGAACTGAATAGCATTTGCTCTCCCGGCTTTTCCTCTCCACCCACATCTCATCTAGTCTGTCAGCACTACTCTGAAAAAATAGATCCCCAATCTGACAGCCTCTGCCGTTCCCTCTTTAGCTTAACACACCGTCATCTTAAACTCAGGCTGGTACAATAGTCTTCTAATTGGTCTTCCTGTCTCCACTCATGTGACCCCATAATCAGCTCTCCATATGGCAGCCGAAGCAAAGTTAAAAAGTTCATCGGAGCGTGTCACTTCCACATGAAAGCTCTTCAGTGGCTTTCTTTTGCCCTGATAAGAAAATGATGTGCCTCACATAGCTGACAAGGTCCCAGGTGATCTACCCTTTCATTTTCCATCCACCACGTGTTGCCATCAACCTCTCACTGCGATCTGGCCTTTTGCCATTCCTGGCACACTCCAAACGAGGCCTTGCCCCGCAGCCACTGCAATTGCAGTTGCTTCTGCCTGGCTAGACATTTTCTTCACAAAGGTTAGAGCATAACTCGCTTTTTCTTCTTATTCAGTTTTTGTCATATAGTCTCCGAGAAACTTCATTGATCATTCAATTCAAAATGCCAAGATCTACTCATTTCCTCATCCTTGCGTTCTAATGCCTTATTTTCTTTTCCTTCTCTTTCCCCTTCTTCTTTTTCTCCTCCTCCTCCTGCTTCCTCTTCTTCTTTGAGGCAGAGTCTCATTCTATTGCCAAGGCTGGAGTGTGGTGGCACAATCACAGCTCACTGCAGTACCAAATTCTTGAGCTCAAGCGATCCTCCCGCCTTAGTCTCCAAGTAGCTAGGACTACAGGTACGCATCACCATGCCTGTTTTTTTTTTTTTTTTTTTTGTAGAGATGGGGTCTCACTATGTTTTCTGGGCTTGTCTCTAACTCCTGGCCTCAAGTGATGCTCCTGTCTCAGTCTCCCAAAGTGCTGTGATTACAGGTGTGACCTGGCCTTATTCTTCCTCATAGCCCTTACCACCTTCAATGCAATGTGTATTTATTTGTGTGTTTTCTAGACTATAAGTTCCATAAGGATAGGGACATTTTAAAAGATCTCTCCATATTCTCAAAGCCAGGCATATTGCCTGGTATATAACAGTATTCTACAAATATTTCCAAAATGACTGATTGACTGATCTCCTTCACACTCTGTCTTGGACAATCTTCAAAGGAAAACACCAGAAGTCCAGCACCACCCCAGTACAGTTTGTCTCTTTTGCTTTGTGTATCATGAACATAGTAAATATTTCTTGAGTAATAACTAATTATAGCCATAGGCATTAAACTTCATAAATTGCTGTTGAGAGGCAATGTGATATTATAAGTAAGTGCATGATCTTTGTGGTTAGACTGACTGTTTAACTTTTACATCTGTCACTTGCTGTGTCAGATGGCGCAAATTACTAATTTCTCCAAACCTGGGTTTCCTTACCTGAAAAATTAGGTTAATAGTAGGACTAGCCTCATGAGGAGGATGGTTGTGAGGATTAAGTGAAATAAAAAGTGTATGCAGTATTGGGTCTGCACGTGTTATCAATAAAATATCTTCCAGCCTGGGTTAAGTGCCCTTCTCTGGTTGCCAGTAGCCTCTGGGCTTTCCTGTGGCAGAGCAATTATCCCAGTCAATATTTTATGTTTACGTGTTTACTGTCCTCTAAGTTTTAAGCCTTTGGAGGGCAAAGACTTAACTTTATTAGTCTTTAAATTCCCAGACCTGGTACATGGAAGATCATCTATGCATCTGTTTTGAATTGAATGGCACTGAATTAGAGGTGACAGCCCTTATTTCAGAACAAGGATGCTGTGATATTGATAATGTCAATTTCAACGAATCCTTCATAAGCATTGATAAGAGACAGGCACTTATCTAAAAAAAAATCCACCAAGTTATTTGCAAAATCCACGCTAGACGAGCTGGGTCTTTGCTGTGGTGATGAAGGAGGAGAGTGAGGGGTTGGGGGATGGGGAACGAGAGCAGCACCTGCTGGAGAAGAATGACCCTTTGTGCAACCTTGTCCCTTCCCTGCTATTTATTGACTCTTGTCTAAGCTGCCTTCCTAAAGGCTCTGGTTGTATCTTTTTTATCAGTTGCTAAGTAGAGCCAGTTGTGTCGGCTGAAGTAGTGGAAATTCCTATTCAACTTATAAATAGTTGAAGAGCCTGTCTTGGTGAAATGTGATCGAGCAAATATTCCATTTTCTCCTGGGAGGGTGGACCAGGATTCAGTGTATGATACCGTCATGTCAGCTGCATCCAGGCCTCGTGTCTGAGGCTGCACAGCCATAAGTTATTCATGTGAATGCAACACACAAAGACACAGCCTTGCCTAATCATGGGCACTCTTCTCCTGAAGCTTGCTCTTCTGCTGGAGACCCCAGCCTGCAAGGACAGCCTGGCAGGAGCAGAAATGGACATCGCATCCTTCAGGGTTGGTGTGCTTTGCAAATATGCACAAAATGTTGTGCTGGGGAACTCAAGGAAGTTCTGGGGAATTTGTATCCTCCTGTTTTTAACATGGCTGGATATCAGGTTTTTGGTGTATATGTGGGTCCGTTCTTATTTGCTTTTGCTCATATATGCAGGTTGTTAATCTCTGGGTCCTTTAGTTAGAGTATCTGGGAGAAGAAACATTTCTCAGCATGGTATTTAGTTATTTCATGTACAATTATTATTAAAGGGAATACCATTTTATAGGAGAAATGAGAGTTTTTAGATAGGAGTTCTTGTTTTTGGTTTTTTTTTTTCTCTTTGACTTAGTTGCAGGATTAAGTGTTTCTTTTTAAAAAAATTTAGTGTTTTCAATATGATGTGGGCTGTTATAAGCTCATAACATGCAAGCTTTCACCTAATTTTCATAACAACCCTTGAGATAGAAATTATTATTATTTCTATTTTACAGGTGAGAAAAACTGAGCCAACAGAGAGGTTGAGTAACCTAAGATCACACAACTTAGTGGCAGAGCTGGGATGTGAATCTAAGTAATAGAGATTCAGAGTTTGAATTCTTATCTAAAATATCACAATCAGACTGGATGTGGTGGTTCTTGCCTATAATCCCAGCACATTGGGGGGTTGAGATGAGGCCAGGAGTTTGAGACCAGCCTGGTCAATGTAGGGAAATGAGTTCTCTATAAAAAATTTAAAAATTTAGCTGGGCATGGTGGCACACACCTGTAGTCCCAGCTATTTGTGAAGCTGTGGTGGAAGGGTCACTTGAGTCCAGGAGGTCAAGGATGCGGTGAACTTTGATCATGCCAATGCACTCTATCCTGGGCAACACAGTGAGATCCTGGCTTAAAAACACCAAAAAACATAAAACACAGTTTTTTCTGTAGCTAGTGGGTGAGGCACACAGTAGGGTACAAGAAATGTAGGGAATGTCTGGAGTCTTATAGTAGATACTATAAGGAAGGGTTTTGGAATCAGATGTAGATTCAAATTCTAGGCCTGCCTTGAGACCATAAGCAGGGCAGTTAACTTCTCTGAGCTGTATAATGGTATACTGTCAATAAGCTTTGGGAAGTTCTTACTAAATGACACAGAATGCCCCAAGCATGGAGAACATGTGCTCTGTTCAGTAGGTGCTTAATAAATGTTTGTTCCTTTTGTCTTGCAGCTTTTATCAGAAACAATATTCTCTTCCTCTTTGTTGACTCATTTGAATATTGGTTACCTAAGTTTTCTGGTTTCCCTTCAGGTTATACCCACTGTTCTTAGAAAAGACACCTCAGCAAGGCTCTTTTTGGAATTTCTCACCCACTGGTCACAGAAGCAATTGGGGTATTTTGGATAAGAATTTAGACTCCAGACCTTTTTGACTTAGGTTCCGATCTCAGCTCTCCCACTGACTGCTGTGTCATCTTGAGTTAGTAATTCAGCATCTCTGTGGCTCAGTTTTTCTCACCTGTAAAGTACGGATTATAATAATTCCTATTTTGGGGGTTGTTATGAAAATTAAATTAATTTTTGCATGTAATGAGCTTAGAACACCTGTAATGAGCTTAGAGCAGCAAATGGCATACTGTAAACACTAAAAATTAAAAAAATTAAAAAAAATTAATCCTACCATGAAGTGCAAAGGAATAGGTGTGGACTCAGAATAGGGCAGGGTGCCCACAGACAAAAGGCTTAATAAGATTGAAAGCACTTTATTACCCTTCAAAAGCTGACACAACTGAAGAATTCACGTCGCTATAAAAAGTAATATCACTGCAACTTCTCCATCTCCCCCTCCTGTGTAGAGTGGGTGAGTTTAGTGACAGACTGTTTTGGAAGGAGCTCGAAATATCAGCTTGAAAAATGCTTGGCAACCACTTTAGAATGATTATCTGACTTTAGGAGAAAGGGAGAATACTGAGGTATTCCTCTTACCCAAATTTAGAAATGTCATGAAGGCACAGTGAATCATCTCCCAGAACATTTTTCCCATACTAGGTGTTGCCTATGGCCTACCGTTGCTGGCAATTCTGAACCTCAGGATGACCTACCAACCCCAGAGGAGGCTACCTTATTTTGGCATTAACTGAGTCTACCTCAGGTTTAATTTCTTTCCCAAATTATAGTGGACACTGTTTCTTGCTCTTCCATCTGCCATACGGATTCGTCAAAATCAATCTAAGTAACCTCATCTCCCTTGTCAGACATGAACACAGTGTGGGCCAATGTAATACAAGGAAAGAGGTTTGGGAAAGAACCCAGTCTTTTTCTCCTGCTGGTTATGAACAAAGAAGCATGTTGTTCTGATTGCTGCTGGCAGCCATTTTAGGACGTGGCAACCAGCCGTGGGATGAACCAATACTCTGACCAGCAGCTTGGAGAGATGGAAGGAAGGACGTAGGTCCCTGAGGACATGACTGAGTCCCTGCAGCCTGCACTAACATTGCCATTTCTCTTTTGCATTATACTAAATTTCCTTATCATGAAACTAGTTTAATTTGGGCTTCTCTTATTTGCAGTCAAAGACATTTTAACCAAACTCATGCTCTTCCCTCCACTGCCTTGTGGGCAATTACTTATGTTAACATGGGTGTCCCTCTCAGGCTGTGCATAACTTGAGGGCCGTAGTCATGCCCCCATCATTTTTTTAAATTTCTTCCCAAACAATTAACAGTGTGTTTGCAAATAGTCACAATTTCACTCTTTGTTGATAAATAACAATGTTGAAAGCAATATCCCCTGACAGGTCTTGGCTCTGTTTAACAGCAGTGAAGCCCCTATTAAAAAACAGAGTTTGTTTTTTAAATCAGTAATCATACAAGGCAGTGCTTGGTAAAAGTGCATAAAATCATAGTCTTTCAGGATCTTTTTAATGTTGCTCATGCAATAGTTGAATACAAAAATCTTATTACAAATTAAACCACTGAATTATGTTTTCCTAACATGCAACCAAGTATACTCCCCCAAGCTTTCCCTCTGTCAGGACTAATTTCAGGCAGTCTGTTTATGGAGCGAAGATGAATTTTATTGGTGACAAATGCACTCCTGCATTAACAAATTAAGTGTGTTCTCAAAGGAGAAAAAAACAAACTCAGGGAAAATTGGGTTGTCTGTTCTTGAAGTCTAAAAAAGGATTTCTTTCCTCAGGGGACATTCAGTATTTTTGTAATCACATAGAAAGAAAAACATGTGCCTCCTGGGTATAACATTAAAATAAATTAATTTTGCTGCCTTATTCATAAAGGCTAATGGCAAACCAGAAGTGTTTATTTCTAGATTCTTCTTGCTCATAAAACCAGGTTTTCCTATGACCTCCTTCTTACTGAAGATGAATAGCTGTGTCAACTGATAGAAGATGAAGAATGTGGTCCCAGGTCCTCTATTTTTGGCTTATTAGTAACAGGTGAGTGGTCACAGGGACGAACAGGACCCTGAAGTCTCAGGATCTTGACATTCTAGAAGAATATCATCATCTACTTTCTTTTCTGCTGCTCTTGGAATACAAAATGTCTTCTACAGCTAGGAAATATGTTGCCTTGTGATCAGACTGATGACAGCTGTAATCACGTCCCTCTTTTCAGCCCAGTGTGTGGTCATTCTCCCTCCTGTCTTCTTGCTTTCTTCTAACATACAGCAGGCTTGCCTTCGTTTGTTCTTTCATGATTAGCTTCTGACTGCACATTCACTCTCCCAGAATCCTAGAAAATGTATCTTGTATGTTATCTTGTATATTAGTCTTGCATATTCCTTTAGTGTTCTCCAAGTTGGGTGTGGAGAGGCACCAACCCATTCCAGACCCAGGCTAATATATACAGTGGTTTCCAGTTAAATGGGGTGGCTTTGGATTCCCATTATTTTTCACTATAGGGTCTTATAATGTTAAATACTTGACTTCCATGATGTTCAAAATATTGCAGAAGTATGAATGACCTCTGCAGTTGACACAGAGATTCTGAAAAATACCCATTTTCCCTGGAATTTCACCAGCTGAGCATCTTATTTCACAGAGAAATGTTGCAGTCATTGATGGAAACCCTAATATCCTAATATTTCCTTGCAAAAGAAATAAATAAGTTTTTATAAATAAATAGCTGCCATGGGACCACAAGTTAATTTGCACAAATCTGGAAATATTTGGAGGGCTCATAAATATGGCTGCTACTTTTGTACTCTCTTTGATTTTTCCCCTAAATTTATTAACTGTGATAGCATTTAGCTAAGATGCAATACTATCTAAGCCTGTTTTGTAAATAGCCACATGTCCAGTCATCCAGGGTAAATAATTATTTCTATTAGGTTGATTGCAGAATCCAGGATTGTTTGTTTTTTACTCTATTTAATTACATTGGACTTGGTTTTTTATCTGCAAGGCAGAGTTAAGCCTGGGCAAAACCAGAATAATCACACTTACAGAAGAGATTGGGCACAAAATACGGAACTGAGCTGCTTTTTTGAACTGAAACTTCCTAGCATCTTGTCAGCTAGAAAAGTGGCTGAGATGCTCAAATGATGGATTCCTTTGCTTTGTCCTACCATGGGGCAGGAGTGAGCATCCAAATATGGGAGACGAACTCACAAGGAAGAGACTTATCTGCAGAGATATTTAAGCAAGAGTAGGGGGATGTGCCTTCCGATTCGAAAGAATGATGTTACAAGAAGAATCTATTCTTTAGTAAAAAAAAAAAAAAAAGACTATCCTGTTTTTTGAAGCCATTTTTCTGAACTTCAGATTAACTTTTAAATCACGATTAAGAAAAGAGATGGTTGTCTTTTCCTAGCACATTTCTGCCCTCTAACCTGTTTTTGTTAGTTTCAAAATTGATTAACCATTTGACACGACTACCCAAATGACAGACTATTTGTATTAAACACATACTACAGTTTATTTTCTCGTATATAATTAGGAATAATCATTGCTGCCAGAATGTAAAATGACACGTCAATGGTAAGTAGAGATAATAGCAGCTGCATACAAGAGAAGGCGTGCAAAACACCTGAAGCTTATAATGACATCTCTCTTTCCACCCCTTATATTTATGTCATGATACCTCTTAGGTAGTGGAGACCTTAGGTAATCATTAAAGTCACATGAATATTCTAATACACTTACTGCATAGGTATCCCCTGGCACATGCTTTTTCAATATTGAAAAATGTCAATAACTGAGATAATTTGGAGTGCCTTGTACTAAATTAGAGTTCATTTCAGGAGTTTTAAGTTATGTATCATCTTCGTAAATTCATGCATTCAACAGGATACCCACTCTGTGCTAAATGCAGCGCTAGTCACTTTGTAGAAGGCACAAAGCAAAGAGCCATAACTTCCCTTCAAGAGGTTTACAACCATCATTAGAGGTGTAGACAAAATGAAATGAGGAAGCAAGAACAAACAACACCATGCCAATCTAATTTTTTAAGGTGTGTAATTTTGACAGCATGGGTGTCCTACGAGAGAGAAGATTAGGAGCGATGTGTAGAAGATGCAAGCTTGTGATGAATTTTGAAGATTAAGCTGTATATAGGTGTCAATAAAGCTAGGTATCATGTCTCAATATTCACAGGTGCTTTGTGACTTCATCTTAATTATATTTTCTTTCTGTTTTCTGAACTATATTCTGTTCTCTTATTAACCAGCCTTATCCCACATTTATAGTTAATTGCATTATGCCTTTGAGATCTAAAGTAAATAGGAAGCATGTTCCCCAATTTGATCTAGTGGAAAAACAGAATCTAGATTCATCAAGTTACTTGGCAACAAATGCACTGTAAAGAACTTTTGTTTAATGTATATTTTAATTTTGTTGGCACATGAACCATAAGGTTCTAACCTCCCTAATAGCTCTACTCATTACTTAGAAAGTATTGCAGTTGGTCAAGTAGTTTTTAAACAGTCCAAAAACTTTTACTGAATTCAATTTTGGGCAAAGTTTGGCAGGTAAGTTTGTCGGTTTTGTTTTTCACTTGACTTGTCGAAAGTCAAACTTAAACATAAAACAAAATATAACCAAAGTAGCTTAAAAGTGACTTTATAACACTATAGATTGACTCATTTTAAACTTTCTGTGCTGGTTGAGGGGTTTTTATTTATGTAAAGCCAGAGATTTCTGTAAACATTTATGAACATTGCCTTTTCTATTTGATACTAATCATTATTTTGTTCTTTTTGGCTAATCATATGCATTGATCTGCAAAACAAAAAATGCACACTTTAAGTCAATGACTTTGTTGGAGTTACTTAGGCAAAATATCTTAATCCAGTCTTTCCTAGCCCTATAAACTAAAGGAAAAGTTTAATTTTAGTGATTTAAAATGCTTTATAACTTTGATTTGTGCATGAGTAATAAATTCCCAGAAGAGGGATTGTGATTAGAAACTAGTGACCCTAATTTTATCCTTAAAGTCTCTGGGATCTTAAGGCCTTGAGGTGGGGAGCAGGGCACTGTTCTCTGTAAGAAAAGATCCTCTAAGATCCCTGCTTACCCAGATATCATCAGAGAGTAGTAAGGCCTAGAAAGGGTAGACCCCACAGTTCAGGTGGATAGAACTGTTTTTGTGAGAGCAGGAGAGGCGGGTATATGCACTTTTCCAACCTGGGAGAGATATGGTAGCAGTGTTCTTCTGCTTTGGCAAGGGGACAGTCTGCTTGGAGTACTCTGGGAATACCAACTATTTGGAAGGTACATCATGGGATCATCTGGGCATATCGGCACAAGTGTTTTTATGGTTCCCATGACTTCATCACCACAGCTTATGTTGTCCAGATGGACCACGAGAATCAAATTAAAAGTATGGTTTTGATTATAGGCTCCTGTATCATCATACCACTTAGTCCTACAGGGGCACCTTGGTATCCTCACTCAATCATGCAAATACAATTTTAAGAAATAAAATAAAATTGAGCTAATTAATAAAATTATTGATTCAAGTCAACAAGTAATGTGATACTGTCAAGATGCTATGTAATATGAACAATACGTGGATGATAAAAGAAAACCCTATCCTTAAAAATAATTTATTGGTTTTGAGGACTTGGTGACTTTCTGAACATCTGCTGCAATTCTTTGTCATTAATGTGAAGCAAAACACAAATGAAAACCTCCCAAACACCTCAGGACTCCTTGGTGTCTGACACGCCCAGGATCTCTAACTTAACCTGTA
Organism: Tarsius wallacei; assembly: GCA_963574415.1. Taxonomy (NCBI): domain Eukaryota; kingdom Metazoa; phylum Chordata; class Mammalia; order Primates; family Tarsiidae; genus Tarsius; species Tarsius wallacei. Next base: position 49,645 of record CAUYQG010155127.1, read on the forward strand.
CTTGTGCAGAGGTGAGTGGTCACAGGGAGGTATTCCATTGAACAGTTACAAAAGGTGTTCACTTGTGGGGAAACTGACACCTAAAGTAGCGAGAAATCAGGTGTCCCTTCTTCTGAGGACAGCCTTCTTCTCTCCAGTGATGCCCGTTCAGGCCCCCGGGACCTGTGCGCACTCAGGTTTGTGCTTCTGGTGCTTTCAAAATATTTATCTTGTCATCTAAACCACAGTGTATGCAGTGCTCACTTTCCAGCACTACCTTGTTTTCAAGATTTAAACCTATTTTAATTAAAGTTAATGCAAATGACTATGAGTTGCCGAGTATCTGGAGTCTATGAATGTAGATGATGACTGTTAGTTTGTAAATGCTGTGTCTGTTGGGTGTCATAGTGTCGCCATACCCTGTTGAGATGTGAAATACCTTGCCAGAAATTAAACATAAATTTAAATGTGAAAAACAAACGAATTTTAAATCTAGTAGGAGATGTCAGCACAAGTAGTTACTCAATACTAACACAAAAGAGAAAGAACTAAGTGCTTTGAAGCTGTGGTAAGTTCCCTGAAGAAGATAGAAGAACTATGAAGAAAAATATGGGGGTGGAGGGGGAGAGGTATCACTTCTGACTTGGGAACATCAGAAAAGGCTTCACAAAGGAAGCATAACCAGAAATGGAACAGCCATGGTGAGGAAAGCAAATTATGTGATCTTACAATTTTGCAATCAACTTTTTCTCTTCTTCTTCTTTTCCTTCTCCTCCCTCTCCCTCTCCCTCTCTTTCTCCTCCTTCTCCTCCCCCTTCTTCTCTTTTTTCTGTAGAGTTCAATTTCTGGCATTGGTTTTAATTAAAAAAAACTCCTAGAGGCCCATAAATTAATGATTGTGCCATGCAGAAAAGCCATCCAGTATTTCGCAAGTCACTAAGTATAAAAAACATGATACAGATTTGAAATACTGTGAATATTTGGTTACACCTGATACTGGCCATTATTTAAGAGAGAGGTAAAGGGATGTTTGTGTATATCACTCATTTGGTCCACTGTGTAGAGGCGTGTATTGTGGTTACAGCTTGTGATATTGGTTATTGCCACGGAACCCTTTCATGCTGGGGCTGTGTTGCTGTTGATGCCCTATGGAGCGATAATATCACAAGGCTTGAAAAGTTCTTAGAAGTTATCTTGCACAGCCTTTCCCTTATGTTGTAGATGTCTAAACTGAAGTTCAGAGAGAAACAAGATTTCACGCTTGAAGGTAGAATACAGATGTTCACTCAGTTTTCTAGAACTCATTCCACTGGGTATAAAATAAGATACCTCTTTCATATTGTTAAGTATAACTAAGGGTCTCTCAGCTACTGAAAAGTACAGTTTCTTTAGTCATTGTAGCAGCAATTTAATAACTTGCTATTAGGACCTGTTTTGTTTCACAGACCACTGTGAACCAATAATTATATTTCTGAAATAGTATTAATGACATTGTGACAGTGGTCTTTACTTCCTGTTAACAGATTTGGATGTATATGAAAATAGTTTTACATAATGAAGTTAAGCTTAAATACATTCTGAAAAATTCTAAGAAAGCTTTCTGTTGATATAAAGGATCAGGTTTCAAATTTCTTTTTAAAAATTAATTAATTAATTATAAAGATGTGGGGTGCAATTCAGGGTTAGGTATACAAACGTTGATTATGCAGGTACCCTTGTTGATGAGGTATGCCCCACCATCCCCTAGCAGTTCTTCTCAATTGCCAATCCCACCCCCGTCCCCTGACAGTTTGTTCTCACTCATAAGCGGAACTTGAGCAATTATAATACTATAAGAAAACGATTGGCAGTAGTGGGAAAGGTTTCAAACTTCTAAGAAATGTTTCTGTTTGAAGACACACACACACACACACACACACACACACACACACACACACACATCGCTTATCAGTACTTTCCTTGGTTATTCAGGTCTTATATTGACCATGATAATACAAGCTAAATGGAAAAAAATTATGGGAGCAATCTCATTTTATAATTTTATTATCTATTTCAAGGTGTACATATTCTCATTTAGTGTCTTATCTACATGTGAGGCCCATGTGAAACCTGTCTCATGTCTCTTGTAGCACTTTGATTCATAGTCTGTGTCAGCAAGTTCACCCGAACCCTAAAGCCATCAGGAAAAAATGGTTTCCGATAAAATATTATAGATTACTGAGTTTAGAGCAGTAGAACTTCCGAGATTGTTTTATGATACATTGCATAAACATTAAAAAAGTAAAAGGTCACTTTACTGTTAAAAAGTAATGCATTTTTATATAAAAACTTTTTTTAAAAAAGTACTCTTCACTTCACAAAAAACTCACAGGTAGCATTATAGGGTACTGAGTTCAGCAAGGAAAGGCACCGGAGTAAACTTTGTGCTTTGTGGAGACACGTTGATTGGCGCCAACTCTATCCTTAGACTCAGTAATTGAAGTCTTGGCATTTGATCACAGGTAAGTAATCTAAGGAAGAAAATATGTGTGCATGCAAAGTTATTTATCATCCTTAACCATGTATAATTAAAGAAAAGAAAGCTAACACCCAATAAGACAGAATTAGTTTAGTAAGCTGGAGCACATTTACTTACCACACAGGATGCTGGAGCAAAGAACCACTAAAATTTTGCTCATACTTCAATGATACAATGTGACAAAATGTAAAAATAATAGAGTAATCTGTAAAATATACATGCTTTTTGTGAGCAGTACTATTAGTTCTGATATTACATATCACACAAGACTCTAAATGCAAAACCAACTTTAATTTGTTTAACTTTGAAATAAAAATTAACAAATAAATGTACTGTTTTGGCTTCAAAACTAAACAAAATAAAGAAATTTAAGCACTTTTCCCCAAAGAAATTGTTAAATAGCACTATTAGAATAATAGTATCACATAAAGTTATAAACCATATCATAAGCTTAGGGTCAGTATTTATATAATGTGTCAAAATGGTGCCTCTAAAAAACTAACCGATGCAGCCTTCATTTTCAATAATTACGGATTACATGCCAAGTCCCTTCAACCACTGAAACGGGACATTTACTGCACTTGAAGAAACGCAGACACAACCACCTGGACAATTAGTTCTCAGTTGGCTTAAATTTTTTCTTTGTTTTGAAGACCACTGAAAACCATAATACTCTAAAAACAAAATACGTTTAAGGGGCTCTTGGAGGAAAAAATGTTTCATTTAAATAGAAAAACTTGACTTGGTAAGTCAAGTGCAAAGCTTAGTGGATAGGCACTGATTTTATACCCTGAAGCAGAGTATATGGAGGAACCATGATGCCTTCGGGAAAACATCCCTTCCCATGTGATAATGGCTTTTGAACCACTGCTAGGGTTAATTTAGGGAAGAGCTCAGAGAGGATCTTCATTGAAAAGTCTTTGTGTGAATGCAGGAGTAGATCTTCTTCCTCATTCCTTTACAATTAAAGACTGAGGTGGGAAACTAGGCCTCCAGATAGGTTAAGAGTTCTGTTTCTTGTCTGGAATTCTGGAAGGAGGTGTCTCCCAGACTCTATACCTGGGAGGGGCTGCCTTGGTGGGTGGAGACAATGATGGTACCTTCACACGGAAGGGTCAGCGTCAATCTTTCCTCCTCCTCTTCTCCCTCAAATTCCTTTCTCCTTGGTTGCAACTAGGAACACTGTTCTTGCCTGAAGGGATTTGAAGTGTAATTGAGAACTGTGAGATGTCTTCCTGCCAAGGTGTTTTTTGTGTGTAGGAGGGTGTGTGTGTTTGTTGGGCGATAGAAGAGACCCAGGCTAGAGGGTCTCAGAGGATCAGCACTTTTAGGGAGGGCCGAGAGGGAGACAGCAAGAGCAAGACAGCAGAGCTGGATAGGTGCTTGGGTTTAGAGACAGAGCCCAATTACCATCTATAGCACCAGTCCAACAGAAACAGATTGAAACCAAAGCCAGGGGGATGAGCTATGCATGCCAGACCAGAGGAGGGCTCTTAGACCAGAGGCATCTCCCCCAAGCCAGAAAGATGCAAGAGCCCTGAGAATTTAGATCTCCTCTGGGAGTAAGGAGAAAAACTGGGGATGAGGTGGAGTCGGGAAGAAGGGAATGCTGAGGCTGAGCTTAAAAATAGAATTTCTTTCCCATCATTAGCAGAAATGGGGCTTGAGGCCTAGGCTACTTCTAGCTATGGAGAAATTAAGACATCTCTATTTCTGCACACCTGCCTTTTTGTGCCCCCAGGAAATAAATACCCGCTAAAGCCGTGGTGTGTGTGTAGATACATGCATGTATAAATCTCAAAGAAAATGAGATTTAGTTAGCGATTCTCTGTTTTTGGGAAACCCACTGAGGCCTACATCATAGTGGAGCAAGGCTGGAGAGATCAGTGGAGAGCATGCAGAAAGCAGTTGCGGAGGCTAGGAGAAAGACATTCCTGGGATGGAGAAGAATTGACTTGAGAATCTCAAATTTTGTTTTTGCATAGACAAGGCTGTAGCTCTGGAAACCAGGGTATTACTAGAAATTTGTCCAATCTGGAGTAAATCAGGATTAGTTTGGTGTGAGGGAGCTAGATAACTCAGGGTCAAGGTCTAGAGATTTCAGGGCCAAGGTGTAGATAACTCAGGGGCAAGGTCTAGATAGCTCAGGGCTGAGGTCTATATAGGTCAGGGCAGGACCAAGGTCTAAAGAACTCAGGGCCAAGGTCTAGAGAGCTCAGGGTCGAGGTCTCGATAGCTCAGGGCCAGGATATAGGAATTCAAGAACTCAAAAAGGGTGACAGTCCACGGTGTTTGAGGCAAGGTTGTCTTCTGGTTCATTTTTTTGTATTTTCTACAAAAGCCAGGAGTACAATGGATTGCAAGTGTGCTCTGCAGTAGGACAGAGTGAAGACAGCCAGGGACAGGGAAGAGGGGGCTGATGTTTAGGATGCAGCTGCAGAGCGTTGCGAGAACAGTGGAAAATCTGGAGCTCAATGCATCTGGGTTTACTCCTGGGCCTGCTGTTTACCTACTGTGTGTGGCCTTGGGCCAATGTGTTTTCTTATCTGTAAAATGGGCACTCTCACGACATCCTGGGTGTTGGTAAGCATCCGGATGGTGTGAATAAATCGTGTGACTCCTCGGGTACCCAGCCAGTAGGTGTTTGGTAAACACTAGAAACACTAGGTGTCAATAGAAAGGGAGACATTCATTTTGGGGGAGAACTGTTTTTCTATCACCTCTGTTTTTGTTTCTTATGTTTTTATCCATTGTATTCGTTTTCTGTGACTGTTGTACCACATATTCGGTTGTTTTTTTTAAAGAAGAAATGTATTCTTTCACAGTTCTGGAGGCCAGAATGCTGAAATTGAAATGCAGGCTTCTTCCAGAAGCTGCAGGGGAGACTCTGGTACTTCCCCCTCTGATAGCTGCTGTCATACCTTGGCATGGGGCTGCACCCCTCTCTCTCTGTCTTCACACTGTCTTCTGGGGGTGTTTGTGTCCAATCTCCCTCTGCCTCTCTCTTATAAGGGTCTGTGTGATTGCATTTAGGACCAACCCAGATAATTCACGATAAACTCTCCCTTTCAAGATGCTTAATTTAATCACATTTTTGCCATATAAGGTGATATTCATAGGTCCTGGGGACTAGGAGGGGTGTATATATTTGGGGAACTATTTTTTTCCTGCGTACCACATCTGTCTAAATCTTATAAATATATTTTTTATAAAAATTGAGCCTAATAAGTGCGATTTTTTCTTTTTCTTTTTCTTTTTCTTTTTTTATTGAGACAGGGTCTTGCTCTGTTGCCTTGGTTCACTGCAGCCTCAAACTCTCGGGCTCAAGTGATCCTCTCTCTTCAGCTTCTCGAGCAGCTGGAACTACAAGTGCATGCCCCATGTCTGGCTAATTTTTAAATTTTTGTGGAGATGGGGTCTTGTTACGTTGCCCAGACTTGTGTCAAACTCCTGGCCTCAAGCAATCCTCTTGCCTTAACCTACCAAAGGGCTGGGATTACAGGCATGAGCCAACATACCTGACAATAAGTAATATTTTATAAACAAGTCTGTCTGCGTTACAGGGCTCTGAGGAAAGGGTGTGCATGGGAACAGGGGGACTTAGTTGTCAAAATTAAGGAAAAGAAAATCCAAAAGATGAGCACCTGAAATAAAATGCCACCATTTGGAAAAATGAGAAGGAGATTTGACATGAAGATGATATCTTTTCAAAATGCGGTATCACTTTCCAAGTCATTCCAACACATTTAACGCTAAAGTGAATCCCTAGAAATCAAATCCTATTTCCTTCTGATTTCAACTGTATGATTGGAATTAAGCATCTGCAGAAGCTTCTCTTTGTTCTTCATTGAAACTGTTTTTAGAGAGCCATGCCCACTCCCACATCACTGTGGGTGTTCAGACACAATGGTACACTGCTTTTCTCCTTGTGCCCTTCTAGAATTTTCCCTGAATTATGGAAGTGCCTCCTTGACCAGAGAGTCATTGAACTGTGTATCGGTCGCTCTTCTCAGTGGACCTTGTAATTTCCAATAAAGCTGGACTCCTTTGATGATCACCAACATTAATATTTAAATATGACTTTTGGACTTAGAGACTTATACGACATATTTTCTCTTTGCTTATTATTCTGTGTTGCAAGTCTATGTTTTTAAATGAAGTATGAGTATGTCACTAGAAAAATTATGCTTTATTTTATGTGTAGTCAAATTTTTGCCTATAAAAAATAATCTTATGCACTTTCAAGTATCAACAATACTTATGCTTTTTGGTAGCCCTTGATAAGTTTGTAAACCCATGGACACCTTGGATTGTGTAAATAATATGATTTTTCCTTTTGATGTTGATCGTTAAATTTATTACCTACCTCTAAAAGCATAAGAAAATTTTGTCATAGATTTTTACAATGATTTTTATTTGCTTGCATTTTACATTGATGCTCTCATTTATTTATTTTTCTGACTGGGTGTGGTGGCTCACATCTGTAATCCCAGTGCTTTGGGAGGCCAAAGTGGGAAGATGACTTGAGGCCAGGAGTTTGAGACCAGACTGGGCAGCATAGTGAGACCCTGTCTTGAAAAAAATAAAACTAAAAAGTTAGCTGGAACTGTTGGTGTACGCCTATAGTCCCAGCTACTGACAAGGGTAATGTAGGAGGGTCACTTGAGCCCAAGGGGTAAAGCCTGCAGTGTGTAGTGATTGTGCTACTGCACTCCAACCTAGGTGACAGAGCGAGTCCCTGGCTCAAGAAAATGAAAAATCTATTCTGGCTCATCATCCTCTAGCAATATGCAATTAATTACATTTTTATGCAAAGAAGATATATCCCAATAACTACCTTGAATAAGGAGATATAATCTCAGTTGTATATGAGGGGAATATTTATTTAATAATTTCACTTAAAAAATATAGTCAGAAGACAGAAATTTGAAGTAACTGATAACTTCTCTCACATGTATAACCACATATGTTCACATGTACACACATGCACACACTCAAACACATGGACTCTATCAGTTTCCTAAGACTGCATTCACAAAATACCACAAGCTGAGTGACTTAAAACAACAGAAGTATCTTCTTATTCTGTCATAGCTGCAGAGGCTAGAAGTCTGAAGTCAAAGTGTCTACAGGGTCACAATCCCTATAAAGTTTCTAGAAAATCATCTTTCCTTGCCTCTTCCTATGTTCCGGTGGTTGACTGGCCACCCTTATCCTTCCTTGGCTTATTGAAGTGTTTCTACAATCTCTGCCTCCATTTTTACATCACATTCTTCCCTGTGTATGTCTATGTTAGTGTCCTTTCTTCTTCCTACAAGAGGACGTTATTCGATTAGGGCCCACTGCACCGTAATCCAGGATAACTTCATCTTAACCTGATAGGTCTGCAAAGACCCTATTTCCAAATAAAGTCACATTTATAGGTATCAGTGAGCCACCACACCCAGCCTAGATTTTCTTTACCTGTGCATTTTCCTGACTCTGCTGACTATAAACTCAATGGCATTCTGTAGGGAGCTGTCTCAAAATTCCAAACAAGCCTTAACATGATTATGGAGCAAGTGACTTCGAGCTTGAAACTAGAGATTTCCTTTTTGTGTATGCGTGTGGGTTCTTCATGAAGATGAACTACATCTGGGGTTTGCTAAGAGATGGGTCAAGCCAGGACACATGCAGGTTTGTTCCTCTGTAGCATCTGTGCTACGTAATGTGGTCACATAAATCCTGGGAGGCGGCAAGCAGATGTACTGGAGACATTTCCTAAGACGGAAAGGAGGAGGCCAGGCGTATTGGTTCATGCCTATAATTCCAGCACTTTGGGAGGCCAAGTAGATAGGTTTGCCTGAACCTACGAGTTTGAGACCAGCCTGGGTAACTTGGTGAGACCTTATCTCTATAATAAATAAAAAAATTAGCCAGGTGTGGTGGCACACACCCGTAGTCCCAGCTACTTGGAGGGCTGAGGTGAAAGGATCCCCTGATCCCAGCAGATCGAGGTTGCAGTGCCAGTGAGCATGCCACTGTACCAGCCTGGACAACAGAGTGAGACTCTGACTAGAAAGAAAGAAAGAAAGGAAGGAAGGAAGGAAGGAAGAAAGAGAAAGAAAGCAAAGTAAAGAAAGAAACAGAGAGGCAAAGGCATTCTCCCTTCCCGTTCCCATTTTATGCCTTTCGGGACTTGGCAAGGATGAGCTCTGCCTTCATGTAGATGATAATGTAATGCTGTACAGGAATCAAATCAAGCAACCTTCTCAGGAGCTGTAGACTAGTTTCCTGTTTTATTTTCTTAATGTTTTCTTTTAATCTGGGAAACAGACAGTGAACCTTCAAAGTGAGGAGGCAGCTTTTAAGCTTGCAATCATCATTCAGATCAGTTCGGGACCAAGTCCCACCTCCTATCTCTTCTAATTTTGATATGCATTCCCTGTTGGCCACTGGCCGAGAGCAGAAGTCAGGAAATGATAGATACTCATTTTTTCCCAGACACAGCAGTTTGTGCTGAGACAGGAGACAGCACTTACGGTCATTAAACCTATTGCATTTTTTTGTGTGTTTATTAATGTCAGCCGGGGTTAATGTTGGTGTCACCTGCACTCAGGATGGTCAACTTTCAGATTTGTCATTTTTAGTAGCATTCCTGCTCAATGACCCATGCTTGTTTTCTTTAACCTTCCACAATGATTTATAACATGAATGTCAAATTAGGCTTAACTAATATGGTTTAACACAAACTAGGTATAACCGATATCATATAGCTAACAAACTTCCTTTAGCTGGTATGTCAAATATCAGAGAAAACCAACAAATCTTAAAATACCTTCAGAAGAGGAGAATGACTTTTTGGCTCAAATACTCAAAAAGAAAAGTAGCTCTAGTTTTTATAATTCTGAATGTCTGTAAGGAGTAAAGTGTTTTTATTCTTTTTTTAAAAAAAAATGTAATGACCACTCAAATTTTTTTCTTAATCTGTCACTGGACAGCTGGGCTAAGCATCAGATTGAAGTTGGTGAAAGAAATACCAACCTCAGAGTTGTCAGTATCTTGCCGTGTTTTGGTGCATCTGATACTCTGAACTGTCTTCAACCAGATATCACATAGCTGAGAAACATCTTACGTTCTGGTATTTTACAAGCACTGAAAACATCTGAGGCAATGAGCTGGCATAGATTCAGCCCGCCATGGCACAAGCCTGGGTAGAGCTGATACAGTGTCTTACACAGACAACACCTGCCCCTGAAATCAGGCCCACCACGCATCAAAAAACAGCCCCTACCCCACAAATATCCCCATGCCCCCTTATTTATTAATTTTTAAAATTAAGATTGACAAAGAAAAAAGAAAGCACAATTACCTTGGTTTGAACAAATAGGCAGCCATGCAATTAGCTTGAAATTACCCAGATAAAAGCAAACACTACATTATCACTTAATGGTTTGTAATAAAGCAGGATGCTTGCTTGCTTTTAAAACAGAGTCTGGTAAAGGGAAGGGAAGCTATGTGAGCATGACAGGAAAGCACTGAGTGACATTATGCTGGATTAAGCAAGACAAAGCACATGAAAAATTAGAGAGGTGAGTCTAAGCAATGTGTAAACTATGCTACTAATGCATTAAAGCCAGTTGCCGGACATGAAAACAGAAAATGTCTTTAATGTAGCAAACTTATGCTTGCTAAAAGGAAGATTGAATCCTGTTTCATGCACAATTTTGTTCCTTTTTGAAAATTATACAGATTGTTTATTCTTTCTAGGCCTGTAATCTCAGTGGCACTGTTAATAAGCGAGTGCTCATCTAAAACAGAAGCATGACAAGGATCAGACCTTTATTGGTAATGATGGAAATGAGGAACATAAGACACATCGATTTCAAGTTATTGTGAACTGTAAATTGTACCTTTTTTTGTTATTTTAGACAGATGCTTGTTATAATCTTTCCAGTAGCACCAGGTTATTGCTAAATTGCAATGCAGTCCTAAAACAATTCAGTATCTAGATTCCCTGGCACACTCAATGCTATCAGATGTTTGAAACCAAACATGGTGTTGAGAAGCGGAAACAATCATGAAAATGTGTATATTTTTAAGGTAGTATATGTGGCAGCTTTACAGTCAGACAACTTGTGTTTGAAACATGCTGCTACTCAACAGCTGTGTGATCTGGGACATTTACTTAACCTTACACATTGTTGGTTTTCTCATGCATAAAATTAGTGTAAACATGAAATTGTTGGGAAAACAAAATGGATTAATGCATGTAAGCCCTACAACAATACATTATAATTGCTCAAAGAGTGTTAACTTGCATTCGTGTGTTGCTGTGTCCACTTAAACAGCAATTTTCAAATGGTCCATATGGAGCTTGAATATCATTTGGGCATCGAACCATGATGCAGATGAAATCACCCCAGGTTTTTTGGTTTGTTTGTTTTTATTTTAGGGGAAAGGGAAGATGGTGCTTAACATCAGTCTGTGCGCTATGTGACCTAGATACTGTGTTGGCTCTTGGTACATCTGACACCTCTTTCTTGACTCTAGCCTGCATTGTAGGGGTTGGAAGTCTGAGAGCTATATGTTTCCCAGTCTCCTTCACCAGCAGGCTTCTTTGTGTTAGGTTTCATATATCGATATAAAATTTGGAAGGCAGAAAAGAGGCAGAAACAGCGATGTGTTGAGCTGACTCTTTCAAGTTCAAAGAAATGATGGTGCACATTTCTTCCCAACTATGCATGTGGTAGCATTAAGTTAGTCATAGTGGGAGTATTAATGTCACAATCATTGGGGCAAATGCTACAAATATGCATCTTTTTAATGCCCGGTGCATCAGTTGTTATATATTTCTAGCATTATACTGGGTAGAAATAATACTATTTCTTTACCACTATTGGCAGGCAGGTAACTGGGCATTGCCAGAGGGAGGTTTTGCAATGACTTCTGGATGTTCCTGATTATCATGGCTTGTCTCAGGGCTGTAGATATCTGTGACCCTTGGGGGTATTTCAATGGGATTCCTGAGCTGAGGCACAGTAGCATGTTTCTGGTTACCTGAATCCAATGGCAAGCCTGGGCTAGTGGTAGCTTTCTTTGGCTTTTGGTTTTCCAACAATTTTGTAAGCACCACATTCACTCTGTTAAATTTCCTCCTGCCCCAAATGCCCAGAATGCTCTTTCCTGATAAATTCTAATAATACATTGCAACATATATACAGAGGGTGCAAAAAGTATACATATTTTAAGATAGGAAAAAACTGTATTAAAATGATAATACTCAATAAGATGAATACAAGGCACATTTGACTTCTGCAATTACAAGGTGCGCTCAAAGTGGCTACCATCAGCATCCAGACACTTCTGATTACAGCAAACATCTCCTAACATCGCTTAAAATGCATATACATTGTTTTGGCACCCCTCATATGCAAATATAGGTATGGTTATCTTGACAGGACTCTCGTCAACATGAAAAAATATTAAGAAGAGTTTTGAAAATCAGTGATAACAAACTTTGAATATATTTTTGAGGATGCCACCAGTTAGTTTACCTGAATCTAAAAGTAAGTTCAGGGGAACCAACGAATTAAATGAACCCTCAAAAAGTATTTATTGTGCTTTTAAACTTGGAGATTTTGGCATTTATAGGTTTTAGAATATTTTAAATCAAAGAATAGAAAAACCTGTTAAGCATTTTGAGTAAGGGTGTTTCCTTTTATGCTTTTCTAAAGTAAGAGAGCCAATCATCTATTATCTTTGAATATTACCTAACTCTTTCTAACAGATCTGAACACAGCAAATGATCCAGATTTGCATAATAAATGAATATGCAGTGAAAATATTCTGTGTTGAGCTATTGCAGTTGTTTTCTATGGGAATATAAATTAAAAAGTTATAATCCTTGCTCTTAAATATATTATAAAGAAATACTCAAGTATAAGACAACTAGAAAGTTATACATTTATTAGAAAAAATACAGGTAAGAGGTATGCAAAAACTAATCTGAGAAGGGATTTAATTTAGATTAGCAATGAATTAGTCTTTATTAGTTTTTCTTTTGTTTTTGTTGTTATTTTTAAATAGATTCTATTCTTTAGAGCAACTTTAGGTTCACAGCAAAAGTGAACAGAAGGTACAGAGATTCCCATATACCCTTTGACCTTGCACCGGCACAGCCTCCCCCATTATAAACATCTCCCAGTAGACAGACACATTTGTTACAACTGATGAACCTGATACATCATTATCACCAAAGCCCATAGTATACATTAGGGCTCACTCTTGGTGTACAATCTATGGATTTGGACAAACATGTAATGACGCAAATCTACCATTATACTAATAGTATCATACAGAGTAGTTTCGTTGCCCTAAAAATTATTTATGCTTCACCTATTTAACCCCTCGCTCCTCTCAGCCCCTGATAAGTATTGACCTTTTTACTTTCTCTACAGTTTTGTCTTTCCAGAATGTCATATAGTTGGAATTGTGGTACATAGCTTTCTTGGACTGGTTTCTTTCACTTAGTAATATACATGTTTTCTCATGGCTTAATAGCTCATTGTTTTTTGTTTTTTTGGGTTTTTTTTAGTGCTGAATAGCATCCCATTATCTGGATGTACTGTAGTTTATTTATCCATTCACCTGCTGAAGAACATCTTGGTTGCTTCCAGGTTTTGGCAATTATAAAAAAAAATCTATAAACGTCTATGCAAGTTTTTGTGTGGAGATAAGTTTTCAACTCCTTTGGGTAACTACCAAAGAACATGATTGCTGAATCACATGGTAAGGTTATGCTTAATTTTGTAAGAAACTGTCAAACTGTCTTTCAAAATGGTTGTACATTGTATATTCCCTCCGGCAATGAATGAGAGTCCCTGTGGCACCATATTCCCACCAGCATTTGGTGTTGTCAGTGTTCCATTGTCCATTCTAATGTGTGTGGTTGTGCAGTTGTATATTATTGTTGTTTTAATTTGTATTTCCCTGATGACATAGGATGTGGGGTATCTTTCATATGTTCATTTACTATCTGTGTATATTTTTGATGAGGTGTCTGTTAAGGACTTTAGATTTTTGTTTTCAATGGTGTGTTTGCTTTCTTATTGTTGAGTCTGAGGAGTTATTTGTATGTTTTTTATTGTTGAGTTTAAAGAGTTATTTGTATATTTTGTGTTTTATCAGATATGTTGTTTGCAAATATTTTATCCCAGACTGTTGTGTTCTCTTTGTATTATCTTGACAGTGTCTTTTGCAGAGTAGAAAGAATTTAATTTTAATGAAGTCCAGCTTATCAATTCTTTCTTTCATGGATTGTGCTTTAAGCTATGTGTCTAAAAAGGCATTGTCCAACTCTAGGTCATGTAGATTTTCTCCTGTGTTATATTCTAGAAGTTTTATAGTTTTGCATTTTACGTTTAGGACTGTGATCTATCATGATTTAATTCTTGGAAAGGATGTAAGATCTGTACCTAAATTCATTTTTTTGTATGTGAATATATAATCATTTCAGCATCATTTATTGGAAGACTCTCTTTTCCTAATGGTGCCTTTGCTATTCAAAGATCAGTTGTCTATATTTTTGCGGCCTATTTATGGGTCCTCTACACTGTTCCATTAACCTATTTGTTTATTCTTTTGTCAATATCACACAATTTTAACTACTGTAACTTCATAGTAAGTCTTAAAGTTGTTTCGTGTCGGTCCTCCTAATTTTCTCTCCTTCAATATTTTATCAGTTACTCTGGGTCTTTTGTTTCTTCACAAAAATATTATAATTAGTTTGTCAATATCCACACAATTTGTTGAAATTGTATTGCAATTGTAATGAATCTGTAAATAGGGAAAAACTGACATCTGGATAATATTGAGTCTTTGTATTTATAAACATGAAATATTTCTCCATTTATTTACTTCTTGTTTGATTTCTCTCATCAGAGTTCTGTAGTTTTTTAAATTAAATTTTATACATATCTTGTTAGCCTTACCCCTAAGTATTTCATTTTCGGAGATTCTAATAAATATGATATTGTATTTTTAATTTCAAATTCTTCTTATTCATTGTTGGTATGTAGAGTATATAGAATAGCAACTGACTTTTTTTAATTAACATTTTATCCTGAAACCTTGCTCCAATTGTTTATTAGTTCTAAGAGTTTTGTTTATGATCAACTCCAAATCCATCCAAGTTGCTGCAAAGTCCATACATTTGTCCTTCTTTATAGCTGCATAATATTCCATTGTGTACCACCATTTTTTTTATCCCGTCCAGCTTCGATGGGAGTTGATCATATTCAGTGATTTATCACAGAAACAAAGAACAGAGTTCCATATGTTCTCACTCATAAGCGGACCTTGAACGATTATAATACTATAAGAAAGCGATTGGCAGTAGTGGGAAGCTGTCAGGGGAGGGTAGGGGGGTGGGATTGGCAGTTGAGGGAAACTGCTAGGGGAGGAAGGGGCATACCTCATCAACAAGGGTACCTGCATGATCAGTGCCTATTTGCCTAATCCTGAATTATACCCTGCATCTTTATAATAAAAAAATTTTTAAAGAGTTTTGTTTATTTTGTTGTTGCTGACTTTTTTTTCTTTTTGGCTGATTCAAAAAAAATTTGTACATAGGTAGTCATGTCATCTGCAAACAAAGACAGTTTTATTTCTTCCTTTTCCATATGCATACTTTTTATTTTCTTTCTTTGTCTTGCTGCATTAGCTAGGACTTCCAAAGTACTGTTGAAAAGTAGTGACGAGAAGGGACATCCTTGCCTTGCTCCTGAACTTAGTGGGAATGTTTTGAGCTTCTCACCATGGTAGTTTGAGAGCAGACATTGTATGGGGTTCTGTTCTTTTAAATTTGTTAAGATGCGTCTTATGGTCAGAATGTGGTCTATTTTGATGAATGTTCTACTTGAGCTTGAGAAGGGTGTGTATTCTGTTGCTATTGACAAAATAGTATATTGATATCCAGTTGATTTGACTATGTCCTTATTTTCTTCCTGTAGACCTGTTCATTTCTGGTCGAAGGGCTTATTAAGTCTTCAGGCTGAGGCATGAGTCAATTTTAATAGACAAAGTGAAAATGATCATTGAGGTTGTTGGATACCATGATAATGTGGTAGAAAACCTGAGTAAATATTGCGAGGAAAGAGCATATTCATTCCACAATTATTTTTAAAGTGTAAACTATATGCTAAGCTGACTTTGCAGTGATGGCCAACATGAATATGATCCCTGCCCTGGTATAGAATATAGTCTAGCAAATAAGACTGACAAGTGTAACTGGTTAAATAATGTCTTCCAAAAATGTATGTCCACTAGGTACCTCAAAATGTGAGACTTTATTTGTAAATAGAATCTTTGCAGATGTAATTAGTTAAGTATGTTAAGATGAAATCATCATCCTAGATTTAGGGTGTCCTATAAAAAGAGGAGAAGGCACAGAGAAATACAGAAAAGGCAGCCAGATGAAGACTGAGATAAAAATTAGAGGTATAAGTCAAGGAACATCAAAAATCACCAGAAGCTGAAGATGGTAAATAAGGATTCTCCCCTAGAGTCTTCGGAGGGAGTGTGGCTCTGCTGAAACCTTGATTTTGGTCTTCTGTGATATAATAAATTTCTGGGTTTTTTTTTAGGCTATCAAATTTGCGGGACTTTGTTACAGCAGCTCTAGAAAACTAAAATATCAAATAAACAAATAGGTGGAATGCTTTTTGATAAGCACGCTGATAGAAGATTAGGTTGCCTCTAAGTGGATAAGAAAGTTGCTAACCTAGAAAATGTTGAGTACTGGTTACTAGTAGGAGTAAAGTTTAGCCAAAGCTTTCTTGAAAAAGATAGCATGTAAACCGAGATCTGAAATATGACAAAGTTAACAAGGTCAAATTATTACACAGAGTATATCAGGTAGAAAAACTCATGTGTGAAGGTCTTAGTGTGAGAGAAACCTGAAGAGTTTAGGGGATTTTTTAAAAATCATCATTTTTGTTCAGTTATCAAGAGTGAGTAGGGGAAAACCAAAAAATGAGACTGGAAAGGTAAAGATGGTATAGATGATTAAAAGACCTTTAAACCATTCTAATACATTAGGACTTTAACCTAGTAACAAGAGGAAGCCAATGGATGACTTTGGACAAAGAAAGAACTTGAAATTGTTGGCATATTACTTATGAATGCAAGGTGGAGAGAAATTGGACAGAGCATGACTGCAGATGGGAAGATTGGTTAGAAGCTTTCCGAGTGTTCCAGAGGAGAGGTGAGAGTGACCTAAACAGGCTTATGGCTGTAGGCATGTAGGGAAGTGGACTTTGATTTGAGATATGTACTGATTATAACAATACTAATAATTATAGTATTTATACTAGTAGACTGCTGACTATGTCCCTCATGTCATATCTGCATTATTTCACTTAATTCTCAAGAGTCATTATTAGTGTTTCTATTTTATAGAAAGGCAGCCCTGAAACTTAGAAAGCTCAGCATCTGAGAAGAGTGGAGGAAGACTGGAATCATTGCTATGTTGAACAAGAGGGCTGACTATAGAAAACCAGACCTCATGGAACTATGGAAAGTCAACCTTTATGGAACTATAAACCCTGGAACAACATCAAGGCAGCATTAACATGCTAGATGAGGGGGAGGCTTGAAGTAAAAGTAGCAGCATCTTGCCCAGTTGGATGGTTTTCTCCAACAATACTCAGCAGATTGGGCATGGGACTAAGTATAGCTGGTGCTTTGCTAGGTGGATATGATGAAAGGACGAGGTAATGGACAAGACAGCTGAGAAAGTTAGCAAGAGATTAAGTAAAGTTAAAGCTAGAGAAATGGGATAATGAAGAGTGTGAAAATAATAAAATAATAGAAGTCTAGCATCTTGGGTATCTAGCCCAGGTCTGCCGTTAGCTAGTTGGATCACGTTAGGAGCACCACTTCAACCCTGTGGACCTCAGCATTCCTTTTCTGTAAACAGAAAGAGGGGAATAAATGATCAATCTTTAAACTCTAGTTCAGTCTTAAAATTATGTGAATCTGTGACTACTACAGGAAGTAGTGAAGGAAGGAAAGAACAAAAGTGAAGAGTCAAAGTGGATTGTGAATTCTCCAGAGGCCTTAAGACACAATTGAGTGCATTTATTTTGACTGAGATGTCTACAAAAGACAAAAATACATTGCTACATCTCAGGAAGACACAGTATTTTTTAAAAATCAAAGTCCTACCAGAAAATAAAGAAACTTAGGCAGTTCATTTGTTGTTCTCTGTATTGTGATGAATCTTTATCTACAGGAGTCTACAGTAAGATTTAAAAGGACAGTGGGATATGGATGCGTCCATGATGGGGAAAGGATATTAAATAGAGGATGAAACTGAAACTCCTCCCTAACCCATCTACATTCACACAGGAAATGACACCACCTCGCTTCAAGAGAGGATAATGAATAATTTGGGAGAATGCTAGTAACCCCTTATGAGCTATTAATTTATAAATCATTTTTTCAGCAGCTCATATCCTAATTTAAACTGGTTAAAGTGAGTGAAAAGTCATTTGGGCTTAGACTGAAGGCTTTTAAAAGCTAGTTTTGGAGGCTTAGGTATTAGAGAAAGACATTCAGACCAGTTATTTTCTGTGTCTGCTGCCTACCATCATCAAGTAAAGTGCGTACCTATAGAAGGAGTGAAGATAGGGACCAAAGCCTAAGATTATAAGGAATCCCTCTATGTTCTTCTATATGGCTTTGTCCTAGATGGGAACAGAAATTTGTAGAAGACTCTAAGTTCAGCCATTCGTCAGTTAAAATCTTTAACACCAATCACTCTTTTCAAGACAATAGATCTGGTGGCACATTTTAGGAATGAAACATCTTCCTGTGCAACAGATTGCAACTGGCATGACCTTAATATGTTATGAATCACCCCAGGAAGAGACTATAAGGAAATACAATGAACAAGAAATTCTCTCTCTCTCTCTCTCTTTTTTTAACTTTATTTCATTACAAAGATGTGGAGTATAAGTCAGGATTAGGTACATAAGTAATGTATGTGCAGGTGAAGTTTGGTCCTCCAGCTGGTCCTTACTTCCCCTGGTTTAGAATTAGGTTCCCAAAAAAGAAATTCACAAAGGTGAAGTGAAAGAAAGATTTTTCTGGCTGAAGACAGATGATGGTATTATTAATAATGGAAGGGTGAAAGCTGAAACATTTGAATTGTTCAACAAAATATCCCCAAATTTCTCCTTTCAGCATGGATAGAAATAACCACTCTTGAGGTATTTCCATAATTTCAGTTTCAACTCCAGCCAGGAGCCAAGAAAAAAAATAAAAAAAAGCCCTTCTCAAGCAGTTTATAAACTAAAAATAAAGATGACAAAAAGTCAGATTCAGATTAAATTGGAAAAGCTGGTTTTCGGAGCAGTAATTTTATCTCCTGAAGACAGAAATATATAGGCTACAGTAAGAGAAACGTAAGTATTTACTGATATACACAGAGAAAAATAACTGGTGCCAAGCTTCAGCTAATACACATTGACAGATGATCAATTAAACCTTGGTGATCAACACTGATTATTAATGAATCCAAAAACAGCCACACTTTCTGATGACTGAGTGCTGGAACTTGAAGGAAGTGATGTATGCCACTTGTTATACAATCTCTTCTTGAATATCTTCCAGGGCTTTGGTGAGCTAAGACAGCAAAATATAGCTCCAGTTCTGCTGAGTTGTTCCCTAGGACTATAATTACATTTTATAGTATTTAGCTCAACGAAATCATTTTTCATTTTAAGTATAATGGAGCAACGATAGCCTAAGACCTTTGAATTTTGCCCCAAATATTGCTATTTTGTCACATACATCCTGAAGCCTCATCTGCACCACAAAAAAGTCCCAGTAATAAGATCTTTACATAATTTAACTCTGATAAGAGGCTTTCCTGGTAGAATTCCAGCCTTAGAAGCTACTTTTTGTCTGGACTAAGGAAGGAAACATTTTGAACTAGAAGAAACATTGAATCCTTAGGTTATCTGGTTTTCAGTTTGGATTTTATCTATATCTGCTGTGTGACCTTGGGGAATTCACAAAACTTATTTAGACATCATTGACTTCTGTGGAAAAATGAAGAGAGGATTTTGTTTCTCTGTATGATTCCTATATAATTAGCTTGCTATAATTCCATAAATATGTAGGCAATTTAAAAGTATAGATGATAGCTATCAGGATATACCATACCGTTTTTTCAAACAGCTTTATGAGAAGTGGTCGAAGTTAGAACTATTAGCTTTTGCTTTTGATTTTTTAAAAAGGAATATCTGACAAGTTTTGAGTGATTCATTTCAGGAGATAGCACAGAGAGCAAGTAAAGAGAAAATAAATTGATTTCAAATGGATAAACTGAGGTATGAAAGAATTGTTGAAAAGAAAATTTAGACTTGGAGAAGAGTATTTTTGTGACTACATAAGGTACGAAATGTTACACAAAACTATTAAAGGAGAAAATATATAAGGCTTACAAAACTGGTGAAAGGAGCAAAAAGATTACAAATGCCGTCTGTCAAGATTTTTTTTTTTCTACTTGGAGTGTATATATATTAGGGGGACCCAGAAAATCCCAGAATTAATTTTTGGAGGGTGAACCCTTTGTGGTACAGGTTTCCCCTGCTAGAGAAGTGTCCTAGGAACTCATCGGCATCAGTGTACCAGATAGCGTTGTTGTGAAAAGCTGTGTTTGGCTTCAGTGAATTTTTTTTGGAGAGTCTTTCAACGCCTTTGCCTATTTACAGGAGCAACCTACCCACACTGCACTGAGTGTTTAGCAGCTTTTGACCAAAAATGGCATGACCCCCGTGCTCCACCCTCCCTATTCACCCTATTTTGCCTTGAGCAACTTTTTTTTGTTTCCTCTGATGAAAAACATCCTCAAAGGGAAACATTTCGCTCATGTGGAAGAAGTGAAACACATCCTGCGTTTTTATGGTTACACACACTGTAATCATAAAAAATAAACAGAGAAAGAATCAAAGGCTCATTGGTCCCTGTCCCTGAAGTTTAATTACCTATAGTAGAAGTTGACTAGCTTCTGCAGTGTCACCTACAGATCTACAGATGACTCTGGAGATAGGTCATGGGGTTGTGTGTTAAGATATGGCCATGCTAATTTGCTAATTATACTAATTTGCTTTTCACTGTTTTGAACCTACATTTTACATGGTGTGTCATCTTATATGGCAGGGACCAAGCCTCAACGGGGGAATCCCAGAGACTCAGGTGGCTATGGCCTATGTGATAGAAGAGTTAGTTATAAATTGGAGATACTTATGGTCAGTAGATGTGGAAAGCTTATGATAAATTACCATTTGTTCTAGATCAAAAAGGAAGAGTGATCAGGCTAAGTAATTATGGGGTCTGGAGCCTATCAGTCACGGCAGCAGCAATATAATGAATGTCTTAAAAGTGTAGGGTACTTTATGTTTTACAAACCCTGTACAAGATTTTAAGTCTCACAATAGCAATATGAAGGGAACTTGAGATTAATCCATGACACTGGAAGAATGGTGGTACCAGATGACAATGTAAAAGGCCAAGGAGACATAGTTGACCAGGCATCTAGATTAAGACTGACTCAAAACTGTGAGTGACTTTGACCAGTTTGACCATAGGTGTGACCCAGGGTTTCTGGACAACTGTGTTTTGTACTGTCTAGATGAGAATTATAGCTTCCATTGGGACTTCAATGATGTTTGCAACTAGTGGTACAAAATTTCTAGTTCATTCATAGTTCATTCATTGCTTCATTCACTCATTCATTAACTTATTCATTAACTCATTATCCAATTTTGCATGTCACATGGTATGAAGGCAATTGACGGCCTCAAAATATAGTTATTATCCTTTAGGAGTTTTTCATTTAATGAGATATTATATGTGTAACCTAATAATTTCAGTGGAATGAGAAAAATGTTAACATACACATACAGGGTGTGACAATTAAATTCAAGAACTTGCCACTCTGTGCTTACATTGACAGCACTGAGCAAACAACTCAGTAAGATTTCATAACCTTGATATATCAGTGTCTCACAGCTGTGTTTGTGTTGATATGTGGAAGTATCTTGCTGAGTGGTGTTCATTATTATTGTTGCATGTTTTTGTGTCATCATAAGAATGTTACAGCTAGAATTAGAGCAATGAACAAACATTAAATTTCTTGTTAAACTTGGCAAGAGTGACAGTGAAATCAGGGACATGTTAGTCTAATTTTATGGGGATAATGCCATGAAGAAAACAGCAGTGTACAAATGGATTAAACGTTCTTCTGAGGGGTGAGAAAGCGTCACTGATGAGAAGAGGTCAGGATGGCCAGTAATAAGCAGAACTGATGAAAACATTTCAAAAAAATCATTGAATTGTGCGTAAAAATCATTGGCTGACTGTGAGAAGCATAAAAGACAAAATAAACATCGACAGAGAAACAGGAAAATCTTAACTGAAAATCTTGGCATGAGAAAGGTGTGTACAAAAATGGTACTGAAGGAGCTCTTGCATCATGACAATGCACCAGTTCGCACAGCACTCTGAGGAAGTTTTTAGCCAGTAAACAAATAACTGTATTGGAACACCCTACCTACTCACCTGATGTGGCCCTCAATGAGTTTTTTCTTTACCCAAAGATAAAAGACATATTGAAAGGAAGACATTTTGATAACATTCAGGATATCAAGTGTAATATGATGACAGCTTTAATGGCCATTCCAGAAAAAGAGTTCCAAAATTGCTTTGACAGATGGATGAGGTGCTGATGTCACTGCATAGATTCCCAAGGGGAAGGTGACCACAGTGATTTTCAGCAATGAGGTATGAGCACTTTTTCTAGGATGAGTTTGTGTACTTAATTGTCAGACCTCATATGTTTTATTGCATAATATGTATATATATATATATACATATATATATATATCTCAAGTGTATTGTATGCATATATTACCTATACACACACATTAACAAAGGGTCATGGGTGTCCTAACTGAGAGTAATCTAACTATACCTGAAGGTAAATGCCTTCAGGTAGGGAAGTTGTGTTTGAGGTGAGCAGGAAGGTCAGTGTGGCTGGAGCAAAGTCTTCAAGCAAGGGAAAGAGCAGGAGGGTTCCATGTTGGAGATGTGTTAGAATGAGGTCTCTGCAGGCCTCTCTAAGGAAGAAAGTGATTGCCTTTCTCCAGCCCATACCTTGAGTGAGAAAGGCAGCCACTGCAGGGTCGCAAGCAATGTCAAAGTCAACCACTTGATAGGAGATTTCTTGAACAGATTTTAAAACCCAAGTCTTGGGCTGCAAACCACTGACCTGAACTGATGACATCCTATGAGGATGAACATATTTTTCTCCATCTATTCCCCTTCTCCAGGTATCAGTGAATTTCTTGGGTTCATGTCTGCCTGTGATGATGCTCTAGAGGCTGGGAACTGACATGTTTATAATTTTGCAGGTGTGGGAACAGTGCTGTAGAAATCTCATTTCTAGGTGCTTCCGGCAAGAAGGCTTGTGCCTGCAGTTTTGGGCCACATTCTCTAACACAGCTTACCAGGGATAAAGGTAATATTTTGATCCCTGCTTGACTGGCTCCTGTAGCTTGGTTCCAAAATGAAGGGAAACAAGGGGTATTGAGTTTAATACTCTTGCATCAAATACATGCTCCATTTGTTTATGCCATAGTGTTTTGGAGCTTCAGCTAGAAATTAATGGGCAAAAAAAGGAAGTGAGGAGAGAATATGAGGAACTGAGAGAGAAACAACAGTATTTTTAAAGAATAGGCTGGGCATGGTGGCTTGTGCCTGAGATCCTCAGCATTTCGGGAGGCTGAGGCAGGAGGCTCACTTGAGGACAGAAGTTTGAGATCAGCCTTAGTGGCAGTGAGATATTGTCTCTACAGAAAAATAAAATAAAAAAATAGCTGGGCTTGGTGGTGTGCACACGCAGTTTCAGCTACTTGGAAGACTGAGGCAGGAGGATCACTTGAGTCCAGGCATTTGAGGCTACAGTGAGCTGTGATCACACCACTATACTCCAGACTGGGCAACAGAGCGAGACCTGGGCACTAAGTTAAATAAATATAAATGAAATAAGAAATGAAGAACAACAACAACAAAAATAATACAATGATAGGAACAATTTGTAGACAGGATTATATTTAAAAAAATATTCCAGAATGTACTGTCTCTGCTTCTCAGCCTCCCTTTTCTCAGACTTTAGGAAATTGAGCAATAATCAGTCACATACTCCTTAAAATGCTCTCTTATAAGGGCAAAATGAAACCTGGTCAACTAAAATGAAATCGTGAAAGGAAATAAGTACATGTAGTGAATTGGTGTTGGATAATTTGGTTTTCAGTGAAATGGCCACTCGGGAGGATCAGTCATTGGGCAAACTGGCTTCTGACAAGCCCATCTTTGGCAGTTTGATCTAGAGCCGAATGATGAAATGGATCCTTAGTGCAAGAACCAAGACAAATGCCATCCAGTCTCAGCTTTCACGAGCAATACTCAGAAATACGTTGTAGCGCAAGACAATCCAAAACATTTGTTTTTAAATGCTTGCACTATATACATCTCGTTTTGCGCTCGTTTTGGTCCACTGGTTCTTATCCAGCCTTCAAGAACAACATAGAATTTTTCTGACCTGTTCTCCATGCGCAAGCTTATTATCAGAAGTTAAATGAACTGCTTGCTTTTAACCTAAATTTTCTTTAGCCTAAACAGCTTGCGATTCTTGAGTTGTTACTTCTGTGATTTGATTTTTTCCATCCCTTCTTGATCTTGGTTGCTCTGTCTACATCTCTCTTAAGAAACATTATATAGAATAGAACATTATCCTGGTCTGAGCACTACTTAAAAAAAAAAGACCATGACTTTATTTTGAACATGATTGTTTCTGGTGTTTTGAAAACACATATCTTATGGGATATAATCAAAACGCAAGTGTGTTTGTCTATTTATTTATTAATTTTAAAAGCTTTCGAATTCTCTTAAAATGTTTCAGTAGTGGGAATTCTTCTCTTTCCCCTTGATAGAAAATCTGTCAGGTTTCTGGATTTTCTACTCACTCTTAGAAAATATAGAATACTCTGTCCACTTTAATTTCCCAAATATCATCTTAATTTGATAAAATATCCACCCTGAGATCCTAAAACTTATTTTCTTTCTTCCCTGAGCTAGAGCTGAATTGCAGGCAAGCAGCCTATCTTCTGGGACGTGGTGTTGTTGACTTTTTATTTCTAGCTCGCCTGCTATCAAGTAACTGGCTACGTTTATTTCGACAATATAGTTTGATGCTCTCTGGGTCTGAAAGATGGTGAAGTATCCAGGCACCCTCCTGGGTGCTTTGGTGGATTCTTCTGTGATCTCCCTGTTGGCCCATCAGAACATTTATGACTGGAGAGATGCAATACCTTTCTTTGGCTGTTGCTTCAGACTCCAACCTCAGGCTTCAGGGCTTCAGTTTTCCCATGATTCTTTCCATTCAGACACTACATAGAGGTCTATTATTCTTTGTGTGAAGCTCTCTTGGGCAGAATTCCATTTAAAATGGCCCCAGGCAATGTCTGTCTCTGGCATGGTCCATGTCTGGTTTCCAGGACATGCTCACTTATTCTTTACCTTGACAAAACTCAAGAAGTACAGGTGAATCCTAATGCAACAGCACCTCTCTCCTGGCTCTGCTCTCAGCCTTCTCACCTGTAGACCCTCAACTACTGTGGCATCAATGCAGTGTGCCCCCTGGATCCAGGGGACACCACAGAGGTGCTCTACATGTCCCACTGAAGCTCTGCTCTCTAGAAAGAGGTTAAGGGGAAAGTCACCATCGCCTGCTGTAAGATCGGGGTGGGAGACTCATAACACTGAAACAAGTCTCTCCAAAACAAGTCTCTCTTCACAAATGTAGTCTCAGTTACTGCTCTTATACCTTTTTTATATCTATCTTATGGGGTCCGGAGCTCTTGAATAGCTCTAGGTCACTTAATTTAAAACTTCTGTTCAGTGGCCCAACTGCTCCCTTCGGAATTTAACATCTTTCGTATGTGTTCACCACAGTTAAAACTCCCAGTTTAACCTCCTCTCTGTGCTTCTTTTAAAAGCAGACTAAGATCAAATTCAATTTTGTAAGCATCCTTATGACCCTCTATATATTCTTATCTAAACTCTTCCACCTTTTAGTCTTGTTGCAAAGGGTGTTCAGAAGGAATAATAATAAAAAAATGAAAATAGTAATACAGACTAAGCACATGTTACATATTTGTTAACTCATCTTAAAATTCCTTTTAAAGAGCTTGAGGGTTCACTATTAAACCTCATGGCTTTTGGTACAGTTTGCCAGCTCTGAGGAGGTGGAAAGAAAAGAAATAAAAGGAACTAAAGATAAGGAAGAGGCTAACGGCTGCAGCTTGTGCACCAAGAGAATAAACAAACCAAGAGAGTTTCAACTGCAATCCAGGGAGCACACTCTTAACGGCTGCATTCACATCCCTGCGACACCAATTACTCTCCAAATAAGGCCTTGTTCATGCACACGCACACACACACACACACACACACACACACACACACACACACACACACTCCCTACCCTAGTCCTATGTTTTTACAGTCCAAGCTGTGCAGAGTGAGGAACAGGGTGGCACCAGTGCTTAGGAAGTTCATTTCAATGGAAAATGAATTCTTGGTTTTAATACCATATACGTTATCTTCCTGCTCACATAAGAGCATATTCCCACATCCGTAATCAAGAAATCTTAAACGGCAACAGTATTCATACCCAGAAGAGACCAAATCCCCAGGAGTCGTATTCTACCAACCTGTTTTTGTCTCCTGGAATTCATTCTCCCTCCATCACTGAGAGGTTCCTGTGAAAGGATGACTCAGTTCCTCCAGCGGGTCTTGACTAGTCGCTCCGAGACAAATTTCAAAACCGATCTGACACATTTTAAGGCCGCTTATTCATACAGCATTTTCTGACACACTTTTCAGTGTTCTGGAAAGTCAACTCCTTCTTCATCTCACTCCCCACTCTCCAAATCCTTTTTCTTTATTTTTAGTCCCTCATTATAAAAGCAATACATATTCATTAAAAGCAAAATGAAGACAAGCAAAATGACATAAAGTACACTTATGATTCAGCCAGAGATACCCATGATGAATGTTTCTCAGTATATTTTTCTAATGTCCTTTTTAATGCATGTCATTTATCTGTGCATAGGAACCACATGTTAAGTGTTATTATAGACAACTACATTAAGCCAATCCAACAGTTTTTGATCACTTGAATTAGTGTAGATTTTTTAAAGCCGTAAGTATGGACGATAAAAAATAATTGTCTTTAAATGAATTACATATAAACAACAAAATACATGTGAAAAAAAATTAGCAAATTTTAGTTGTCACCAAATTATTATGTTCTCTCTCCTGCCTCCACCTTGTAAGTTCATTTAGGTTTGTATCCTTCCACACTTATGCACAAAATATTTTTCTTTCAAAATAAACCCATACATACAAATAATACTTTGGGAATGGCTTTTTTTCACTCAATGATATCTCTTATGCCTAATAAATCTTTTGAATAGTGGATTGTAAGCTTTGATTTTATTCTACAAACAATAAATAAGTCATTTACTTACTAAGCTGGTATACCAGATGGACAAGCAAGTTTATTGTTTATGATAAATAGTCTCATGGGAATAGCACTTTATCTGGAGATAGAGACATTGCAAAATAACTCACTGTGACTGACAATTACTCCATAACAAGTTGTACAACATTATCTCCTTTAAAGTTAAATATTCAATATTTTAAAATGGCAAATACAAATTATTTTTTCTATAAGTTAAGTTTTAGTGTATATTATTAAGAAATAGTTTTTTAAAGAGAAGCTATCATTGCATTGCATTTTTGAAATGATACAAAGTATTCAATTAAATTAAGTAACTCTTTTTTTAGCATTTTAAAACTCTGAACTCTGTGTGTGTGTGATTTGTGATTTTTTTGTGGTAAAAAGACAATATTTCTGTGGCAATTTATTGTTTTTTTTGAATCAAAAGAATGAAAGCTAAAGAATAATTTAGTACAGTTAGAATTTTCCTTTTTTGAAGCTGCATCCAAATAATTCTGATAATAAAACTCTTGCATTGTATTCAAGCAAGATGGCAAAGTGTTTTATAAGTTAGTAGGTTGGTTAGTAAAAAAAAAAAGAACACCAAGAAACTTTTGGGTAATGTGGACCTTTTTAAATAGTCAAAACAAGCAATTTGGCTAAATCAGTGGTTCCCAACCTGGGATGATTTGGACCCTCAACAAACATTTAACAATGTTGTAGACAGTTTGTGCTGTCACAACTGAGGAGGTGCTGCTGGTATTTAGTGAGTAGAGATCAGGAATGCTGATATACATCTTATAATATGCAAAACAGTTCCAAATAATCATCCAGTCCAAAATGTCAACAGACATGCCAATCGATTCAGGAGGAAATGCCTTTGTTTGGATGTTAGTTTTGAAGACATCTGTCACTGTTCAAAATAAGCCAGACATCTCCATTAAACATATGACTGAAATCCTTTCCAATCTTGGACTTCTTTGGAAGACACCAAGTAGTTGATTTGCGCAGCAAGTCTGCGTTGGAGAAATTACGTTGGAAATCTAGTTTGTTGTCTCTTGAACCCAGGAATCATATATATATGTGATTTCATATATGTATATGAAATTGTTGATATATATATATATACACACACACACACACACACACTTTATTTTTACATTAAAGAGTCAGTTTCTGCATTGTTCATGGAAATCTAAAATGTTGTCACTGTATCTTATATTTGACTGTATCTTGAGAATAATTATCCTAAAACTTTTATCACCAATTTCTTTTCTATCTTGTTTCCAAAATTGTGTCTATCATTGATGAGGAGTGTGTGTGTGTGTGTGTGTGTGTGTGTGTGTGTATGTACATAACTATCATATTCATCTGTTGGTATCATTTGATTGCTTTCTTCATTAATTTCTACCTGAGTAGTATTCTATATTTTTCTCATTCTAGTAACTTTTGCTTAAGTCAGTTTCTCATTTGGCTTTTTGGTAAGGTTAAATTCTTGTTAAGACTGTCTGAAGAGAGCTTGGGTGATAGACTCTGCATTCATATGGCATTAATGGATGGGCCTACTTAATGATTCTCAAAAGAGGAGGGAATATTAAACTCATGTAGTGCTTCTTCAAACCACAAATGTCAGAAAATTTTGTTACTATGTTTCTTTGAAGATTAATGTTAAAGAAAATATTCAGTATTTGCTTTCTTATCCCAGGCTTCTATTATTTCCTATTTGTTATGTTTACTTTTATGTATTAACTTGACTGGGCTATTGGATGCCCAGATATTTGGTCTGAGTATTTCTGTGAGGGTATTTTTGACTGAGATTGACATGTAAGTTGGTAGACATAAAGAGTAAACCATATTGCCCTCTCTCTGAGTGGTTTATCATGTTTATTAATGTGAGTGGGCTTCATCCAATCACTTGGATACAATAGCCTGCATAGAACAAAAATGCTGACTCTCCCCTGAGTAAGGGAGGATTCTTCCTATATGATTGCCTTTGAATTGGGACAATTATATTTTCCTGTCTTTGAATTCAGACTAAAATATTAGCTCTTTTTGGGTCTAATACCTGCCAGCCTTCAGACTAGAATGACAACAGTGGCTCTTCTGGGTCTCTAGTTTGCCAATTCACCCTGCAGATCTTGGGACTTGTCATCCTCCATAATTGCATCAGTCAATTCCTTATAATAAATCTCTTTTTTATAGACATAGATCTTATTGGTTTTACTTCTTAGGAGAACCCAGACTAATACACAATTTGTCTAAATAATAACACCAACAACAGTAACATTAATAATGATAAAAGTCATAGCTAACATTTGCTGCTCATTGTGATGCACATTTGCCAATTTTTATCTGTTTAGCACCCCTTTCCCCTTTGGTTTTGAAATCCCTCTTTCCTGTGTGAAGTTCATTTATTGTAAATGTGGTGAGACAGATTTAACTTCTTCCCAAAGGCCCAAGAGTGGCCAGCATGCTCAATTCCTTTCTCTAGCCATAGTGATTGATTCCAGAATTGGCATATGATTCAACAAAAACTGATCAGAATCTTTCTTTGGGCTTCCTTCCAGGATATTTTGGAAAAGCCTTCTTTTTCCATTATGATAAAGAGCCTGAGAATAAAGCCAGGTAGAAACAAGCAGAGTAAAATATGGTAAGACAGAAATTTGACTTTGAGCTCCTGGAACTAGCTGTGCCTAAAGGTGCGATTACTTTAAAAAATTTTCAGTTTTAATTCCCTTTTTTGCTTAAGCTACTTCTAGTCGGGTTTTGGACACTTACAGATGAATGGTAATAAGAGCTTACTATGTTCCAGAACTTACTATGTTACTCTTTAAAGTATTTTATATGTGTATATTCATGTGATTCTCATTAAAACCATAAAAAATAAATATCATTATTTCCATATTTTTCAGACCAGTGCATTAAAGTTAAGAAGTGTAACATACCCAAGGTCATACATAGTAAGTGGCTAAGGGGAGGTTTGAATCAAACAGGCTCAACAGAGTCTGCCTTGAGATCCACTATACTCAAGTGCTTACTCTGTGAAAACCATAAATAATCTCATTTAGTTCTAAAAATATTCTAAGAAATATTACTTTCCCATTTTATAGATTGGGAAACCAAGCCATAATAAAGCTAAGTCATTTTGCCCAAGATAATACAGTAAGGGTAGATATAGCATATAGTGTAGTATGTGTTTGTGTATTCAATTTAAAACTACATTCCAAGCCGGGCTCGGTGGCTCAGCCTGTAATCCCGCGCCTTGGGAGGCTGAGGTGAGTGGATTGCCTGAGCCCGCGGGTTCGAGACCTGCCTGGGCAACTTGGCGAGACCTCATCTCTACAATAAATCAAAAAATCAGCCGGGT
>CAUYQG010155128.1:0-10249 GCA_963574415.1 Tarsius wallacei
CTTTTTCACAACCATAAAAATGAACAAAGTCATGTATTTTGCAGCAACATGGATGCAGCTGGAGGTCATTATTCTCAGCAAATTCATACAAAAACAGAAAATCAAATACTGAATGTTCTCATTTATAAGTGAGAGCTAAACATTGGGTACACATGGACATAAAGATGAGAAAAACAGACATTGCAGACTCCCTACAGGGTAAGGGAGAGAAGGGGCAAGAGTTGCAGGATTGCCTATTGTGTACCACGTTCACAACTTGGATGACAGGTTTAATAGAAGCGCAAACCCCGCCATCACGCTGTGTACTCATGTAACAAGCCTGCACACTTACTCCCTGAAATTTAAATTTAAAAAAGAAAAAGAGAAAATAAAGCTTATTGTAAAAACTGAGACAGGGTATGAGCCCTGAGTAACTATCATACAAAAAAGAAACAGGATTCCATTCTGGAAAGACAGATTGGCTGCAGGGTGCTGACAGGTATTAGGCCAGACTAAGAAGAAGAATCAGGACACTAGTGTTGTAAAAAAAAAGAAAAAATTGACTAAATTATTCCTGTTTCCTTTCCCTGAAGTACTGGAATCTGACGTCAAATACAAAAGTATGTTACCAACAAAGGGTGAACAAGTGTAGCATGAGCATTTTAAAACTAAAAGTAAATGGCTGTATTCTTAAATATAGTCTAAACACCATCAAATGATCTTGAAGACATAGGGGTTTTTTTTTTTCTTCCAGCACTAGGACAATAGAAAATTACTATGTTACCTCACATGTATATTCTTGAATTAATCGACACACATACACATACATATACACAGAAAATGGACATCTGGAATAACACAGGAAAGATCAAACTCTTGATAAGAAAAAAGAAAGAAAATGTGATGCCTGCCTGCTCTAAGCAATAGTAATTTTAAATATAGCCTCATGATATCTAGAGCAAGGGAAATATTTATAGCAGAGCTGAAACTGGGAGAATTCCCAGGAAACTAAATCCAGTACTTTTTTTATTTCAATTTTTTTTTTCAGAAAGGGCAGTATATTTAGAACTCTCAAGGAGAAAGGTCATGAATAAATTAGATTAGGGAGAGGGAAAATCTGCTTTCCTTTATCTTCTTCCTTTCTTAGATAGCATCAGAAAAAAAAATATTGAATTGAAAACATTTCATTAAAAATATTTTAAGTAAAAAGGTATGTTGTAATGATGGACTATACCCAAAGCTGATTCGAAGTTAGTCTAGTATTCCTATTGAAGTTAAGAACTTTGAAAGAAAAATAGTTTATACTAGTCTCACTTTTGCCATCTAGCAACCTACTAAGATTTGCCACCAAAGAAGTCAAGGGTAAAGTCACATGCCATTTTGTCTTGCCAGAGAGATTTTAAGGAAGATGTTTGTTAGACAAGGAAGCTGAGAAAAATAAGCTTAAATGTAAAAGAAATTTAAGAATCCCTAAGAAAGAAACCTTATTAAACTATTATGTTATAGAATTATTGAACATCAGATGAGTGCATATGAAGCATATACGTTTGTAGTTATCATCTGAAGTATTTATACCCACCTCTAAGTCATCATAAAAGATATCAAGTAAAGTAAAAGAATATAATAGTTATCTGTTACCGGGTAACAAACTCCAAAGTTTAGTGGCTTAAAACAATATTTATTATCTAACTGTTTCTGAGTCAGGAATTCAGGTACAACTTAAATGGGTCTTCTGTTTCAGATTCTCTTATAGGCTGCAATCAAGATGTTGTCCTGGGTTGCAGTCACCTCAAGACTTTCCTGGGGAAGGGTTCATTTCTGAGCTCACTTACATGATCTTTGGAAGGAATTACTTCTCACAGCTGTTGGCCAGAGGCAGTCCTCTGTCCCTTACCTTGAAGCCTCTCTGCAGGGCAGCTCACACATGGCTGTTTGCTTCATCAAAGCAAGCAAGTGAGAAGACACAAAGAGAGAGTGACAACAAGGTGGAAGTTCCAGACTTCTATAATCTAATCTCTGAAGTGACATCCCATCACTTCTGCCACATTCTGTTCATCAGAAATAAGTTACTAGGTCCAGTCCACACACAAAGAAAGGGTATTACATAACAGCATGAATACAGGAGACAAAGGTCAATGGAAGCGATCTTGAATGCTGTGTATAACACAGGGTTTGGTAAAGAATTTAAAAATGAGTAACCACGAGTTGGCTACAGAAATCTACATATCTGCAGAAATGGAAGTGATGCATCCCACTTCATAGAGATTTCTATATTGTATGTGCCCAGATCAACATATGTCTACCTATAAAATGCAGAATGGGAAAGGCAACCTAACAAATAATATTCTTTTTATAATCACTAATGTTTCTGCTTTTATCATTGTTAATTTTTAATATAAATGACATGCAATGTCAAGTGGAATTTACCTCAGCAAACTAAGTTGTTTAAATAATGCTTTTTGTTTGAAATTTATGTCGTACTGGAAGTACGGTTGTCCTTCTCTGCATTCATAGGAAATTGATTCCAGAACTCCTGCAAACACCGAAATCCATGGATGCTCAAATCTCTTATCTAATATGGCATAGAATTTGCATATAAGCTCTTTATATCTTCCCAAGTGCTTTAAATTGTCTCTATATTACTTATAATACCTAACTATGTAAATGCTACATTAATAGTTGCTATATTGCATTGTTTAGAAAATAAAGACAAGAAAAAAAAGTCTATATCTATTCAGTACAGGGAAAACCATACTTTTTTTCCAAATATCTTTGATCCACCCACTGTTGGTTGAATCCACAGATATAGAACTCAGGGACATGGAGGGTTGACTGTATATTAGTTTTTATAAATGTTGCATGTTATTACATCAATATTAATTTTTTTGAAAAGAAATTATGGAATTATTAACTTCACAATTATTTTTAAAATTGTCATTAATTTAGACTGCATCTTCTGTTCGGTCTGTTGTTCACACCTCATCCTTGCCATGCCAGCCTGTGGATGGAATAGTCTTCCCAAATCTACTGACCTTGGCCTTGGCTTTGTGATTTTCTTTGGCCAGTAAAATGATAACATGTTGCTTCCAAGCACAGGCTTTAAGAGGTTTTTACTCTACATACTATGTATGTTTCTACATATATTCCCTTTGGAGAATCTGCCCTCCAGCCTGAAAACAACATGTTCCATGCTCCGTGAAACTTGATCCCAGACTGAGACCATACCTGGAGCATACTGGAACCTGTCCTGACACCTGGAACTAAACCATGCTGAGGCTAGACAAGCTCTTCCCAGCCACAAGTAGTGGCCAGAGTGACATGCAAGAAATAAATGTTTCTTGTTAGACAATGAGATTTGTGGTTGTTTATTTTACAGCAAAATCTTATTAAAATATTCTGTTCATATAAACAGCAATAACAAAGAAAAAAAAAACAAGGCCACAAATTTTACAAGTAGATTATCAACAATTTCAAAAGCATCGAAATGAATCCTTCCAATCTAATATTATCATTTGCTGCACAAAGTAACTTGAACAAGTTACTTTCAACTTCTCTGAGTCAGTTTCCTTAGAAGAATTCAGTGAGATAACAGATCTGAAAGCCTCTAATATAGTCCTGTAACATAGTAGGTATCAGCTGACATTTGCAAAATTTTCTGATAAAGTCCAACACAGCATATTGAAAATAAATTTGGAAACTCAAAAAGAGCTAAAGTAGAAAATATTACTGTAAATAATTCAATAACGGATCCTGATTGACCAGAAATTCCAGAAATCAAAATTTTTAATGTATAATTAAATATGTGCCTGATTCATTAGTACAGATGATAAGACTTTATCAGGAATGGCCATCATCGATAACTCAAAAAACAACAGATGCTGGAGAGGATGTGGGAAAAAAGGAATGCTTCTACACTGTTGGTAGGAATGTAAACTAGTACAACCTCTGTGGAAAATAGTGTGGTGATTTCTAAAAGACCTAAAAATTGATCTTCTCTATGACCCAGCAATCCCCTTTCTGGAAATATACCTGGAGGAACTCAAATCACTCTATAATAAAGATACCTGCACATGCACGTTTATTGCAGCATTATTCACAATAGCAAAATCATGGAACCAACTGTGCTGCCCATCAAAAGTGGACTGGATAAAGAAAATGTGGCACATTTACACAAAGGAATATTATGCAATCATAAAGAAAAACAAAATTATGAACTTCGCAGCAACTTGGATGGAATTAGAGTCTATAATACTCAGTGATTTATCACAGAAGCAAAGATCTGAGTACTACATGTACTCACTCATAAGCTGACCCTGAACATTCATCTTAATACCGTAAGAAAGGGATTGGAAGTGTTAGGGTACAGACGGACCGGGTGAGGGTGGAGAGGCGCAGGGCAGGGAGGCGGGCAGCACTGTCAAGGCTGGCAAGCCGGAGGTGCACGCCGGCAACCCAGATATCCAAGTAGATTGCAAAGAATTGCGACACATAGAGGTGAGAGAAGAAAAGATTTATTTAAGAAAAGTTCACCCCCTACAGACAGGGAGTGAGCCTACACTCTAGGTGAGTGTGGCGTTGTAGCCCCCCAGAGTCCTGGCTTAAATCCTTCTCTTGGAGATGTTGCACGTGACTGCCATGACTTCCTTATCGACCACCTGTGGATGTCTTGGAGATCCTGTGACACAGAGAGCCATTAATGTCCACCCACTTTATCATAGCCCCTAGAGAAGGGCGTGACAAGGATTCTAATTCTCCTGCACCTCCCCAAACGACATTCCTTAGACCTAATGGAGGGTTTTCATCCCCTTATCGCCTAGGAATTCCCAGTGGGTAGCTTCGGGGGATCCTTGGCTTCCCTGTGGAAAGTGCCCAATTTACTGGAAGATCAAATCCCCACCTGCTCTCCCTCTGAGTGGTTATAACTTTTGTAATTACAAGTTTTATGACTTTTACAGTCCTTGCCCAATGCATGATGTCCTAGGCCTTGTAAATTCCCTTACTCTAGGCATGCTTGATTGCCACTATGAGATACCTCTGATACCTGGAAGTCTGTTTCTGAAAAGACAAAGTCAGTAAAGTTAATTATACCTAAAGTGCATTTCTCCAAAAGCATAGCTTCTACTTTCTCATCATTGTGTCAGGGTTTAAGAACAAGAAAAATGGTTTCCCACTCTCGGTCTGTCCTTTCAGGAAGTAGTGGGACACTGCCAGGGGAGGGGGGCACATAACATCAATAAGGGTACCCACACTT
Source organism: Tarsius wallacei (assembly GCA_963574415.1). NCBI lineage: Eukaryota > Metazoa > Chordata > Mammalia > Primates > Tarsiidae > Tarsius > Tarsius wallacei. The sequence goes on from CAUYQG010155128.1 coordinate 5,231, forward strand.
TATCTGTATGATGACCACTTATGTACCTAACCCTGAATCGTGCCCCCACATCTTTAAAATAAAAAATAAGAAAAAAAAATCTCAATAATATTTTTTTCTACAGAGATTAAGACTATTTTCACCCATAAGTCCCATTTAATATAAACTCCACAAACTAAGAATTTGTAATCACTAATTGAGGATAAAATTTACCTTTATTTTTTAACTGGATGTGAGAAAAAGGTCCAAAAAAGAGTGTAATCAAGCTTACAGAGTTTACTGAATCTAATAATATTTAGTTTTTTGCTAAAATATTCTATAGCAGCAGACAACCCCAAATATCAGTGACTTGCAAAAACAAATATTTATTTGTAGCTAATGTTACCATAAGTTGTGGGTTGGCTGTAACTCTGTTCTGTGTATATATTTTAGGGATGCTGCTCTCGTGATGGAAGGGGGAAAGGCAATGGAGAAACAACAGGATGCCCCCTAAAGCTTCTGTAGAAACAAGGCATACTCACTCATACTTTCACTGCATTGAGCAAAGCAAAGTGAGTCTTGTCGCCAAACCTGATATCAATGGGGTGAGAGGCCCCAGGGACAAGCCCTGTAGGGCTAGTAGAGAGGGAAAGCAAATAATTAGGAACAATAATGCAATCCACCACACCAATTAAGAGAATTTACATATTAAAAGATTTAGCATACCAATTATCTATATGCAAATAGATGCTGCTAATCATGACAGCTTTTTATTAGTAACCAAGCCAAGCCTACAAGATCTCTACCTAGAAGTCTTTAATAATAAATTCAAGTAATTAAGTATACTTAAAACAATAAAGCCATAGTTAATTGAAATGTAATTCATACTTCTCATTAATTTGAACTGGTCAGGTCACCAATTAGCCTGAATTAGTGATGTCTTATTTCATATGGATCAAAACGAAGAAAGTCATTGACTTGAAGTAGACTTGGTTTAAGGAACTTCCCAAACTGAAAACATGTATAGTAAAACTGAAACTAAAACAAGTGAATTTTTTGAAGTACACATCAGGCAATTCTTTCTGTTTTATCATGCACAAATGCATGTGTAGAATCAATCATTCTCTGTCCTGTTGTTCTTATGATCACTGTGCCCTGGTGCTTTGAAGGGAAGAAGCAGTGATGATCTGGAGCAGCTTGTACCAGCTTGGGAGATTTCGTTTTTTTAATTTTTCAGGAAATATGTATGGTGATTATAAAACAGAAGACTTTTTAAAAAATTAAACTATATAAAATTCCAATTAAATAAATTATATTAAAAGCAAAGGCAATAAGTCCTCAAAACCCATCACTTCCTTTTTTAAAAATTTTGTTTATTTTTATTTAACTTCCTAATTATATTATTGTGTTTTACTATAAATGTATATTTTTATATTTTGCTGTAATCTGTGCTCTTGCAATTATTTACATCAGTTGTAGCTGTCCACAGAAGTGCTATGTAATGGTGTGCTACTTTTCATACTTAAATAATATCTCAGAAATCATGGCATTATTTCATAATCAATTATCACAGTAATAACCCTGCATTGTCAGTATTTCAGAGGGCAAGAAAATGCATCATAATCTTTACAAAACTATCCATCAAAACTATTTTAAGAATTTTTTGTCCTAGGCTGATTATTTACATGAAGGCATAATAGTTTCTTTAAAATTTGTGGAGCCCCTGAATTTTTTACCATAGTAGTTTATCTTCAAATGCTCATTGAACAGTTTAAAGGAGGGTACATCCAACAGCCTGAAAGAAAATTAGCATAAAAATTAGCATAAACAAAAATAGTGATATCCTCACATTACATTATGAACAATTATTTATTCAACTCCTATTGTAATCTTGTACCTTTGTGTATTTCATTTCTAATCAACAACACACAAAAATATTGTTATGCCTACTTTATAGATGAGGAAACTGAGACATTAAAAATTTATAATAACTGCCAAAGTTCACACATAATTGGCAGAGACAGAATTGAAGTCTGAGCTTGTTTGGTCCAAAAGCCTGGGTATTATCCCCTATTTCATGACTCTTCAAGCAATGATGAGTATGTATATAAATAACTATTAAATTAATTTTGGAAGCAGTTTTATTTTATTTCCTTTCCATTTTAATCAGTATCCATATATGTTTGATTTTTGCAGCAGCATCTAATATTTACAGCTTTACAAAAAACAGAGGAACAAGTTCATTTTCTATAAGCTAATCAACAAGCAGAATGATTAGATGGGTTGAGACTAGAATAATAGAACCTCACATGATATGTGTACTGTTTATGAATTCCTTTCGGAAAAATGAAAGGTGCATGCGCGCACACACACACACACACACACACACACACACACACACACATAATTAGGAACTGGTAGTGATTGACTCCCTTACCTCCACTTAGCATCACTGCTGGTCTGATTATCCACTGTCCAAGCAGGCAAAACTAGAAGGGAAGAGGAAGTTGGCTTTGGAAGTTCCCAACTCCCTTTTTAGCACCTTCAGCTATTGCTGGCATCCTTGGCTTCCTACTAATTCTCCACTTCTGGAGGTCTATTGTGCTTTCAACAAATTGTCGAATTTCCAGTGAGTGATGAAGGATTGAAAACTTGATTCTGACTCCCAGGAGTATCTGTATAATATGCAGTATCCAAACATAAACTCATCAGCAGCACTCATTTCCTCTCCTTTCATTTAAGACATCAATGCTAGAATGGTTAACCAAGTCATTAATGATCTAACCCAAAAAAGAATACCACATATAATCCCAATAAAAGCTGTCCCCAAGTTATAATAAATGTAGATTTTAGTAACATTAATAAATACAGCCTGGGAAAGCATTTAGAGAAGTTCTAGTAATTTAACTTTTTTAGGTAATTGATATTAATAACTGCTTATATAATTAAAAAACCTGCTGTAACAATAAGTCTGGTGTGCTCATTCAGGTTTATGAACTTGAACATGTCATGACCAAGAATAACAACCTGCTTGACAAGTTTGAACATACTAGCATATCTCCTGCACCCTGAAATATTGCTCAGATTAAAGTCACTTTCAATATCGGTACCAAGGGAATCTCAGAGTCTCTACTGTGGATAAGAGCACAAAAAAAGAAAACAATATTACCATCACTAATGACAAGGGTTGTTTGAGCAAGGAAGACATTGAACTTATGATGCAGTATACTGAAAGTGCAAAGCTGAACATGAGAAGCAGCGGGACAAGGAGTCATCCGAGAGTTCATTTGAATCCTATGTATTTGTCATGAAAACAACTGTTGAAAATGAGAAACTTCAGTCAAGATCAACAGTGAAAACAAACAGAAGATTCTAGATTATAATTATCAACTGGCTCAGTAAGAATCATTCTGCAGAGAAGAAAGAATTTGAACACTAGCAGAAAGAACTGGAGAAAGTCTGTAAACCCATCATTACCAACCTGTACCAGAATGCAAGAGGCATGCCAGGAACAGTGCTGGGGGATTCCCTGGTGATGGACCTCCTCTCTCTGGTGGTGCTTTTTCAGAACCCATTAAAGAGGGTGATTAAGCCAACCCAAGTAGAGATGTAACATGTTCCACACAGTTAAAACATTGAAGTGCCCAAATTTGTAGCAAATACCATGGCAGTTTTAAAGTTGAGCTGCTATAATAAACTAATGGCATTCTCAATACTTTATTATAAAACATGTGCACAGAGGAAGGAAATAGGATTGCTCTTTATAAGCACTGTATTTTAAGTGGAAAATGCAATGGCTTGAATAAAACTGTATTTAAACTCAGCAAAAAAAAACCCCACATGCAAAATGTAAGTATTCAAAACACCTATTATGTGCCTAGCACTGTGTTAGGAACTGTGGGTATGCAAAACAAAACAAAACAAAAACTCATACTTGCTCAAATAGTTAATATTATCTTTAACTTTATTAAGTGCATATACCTTGATAAATTATTGTAAGAATTAACCTTGGTATAGTATATATTTCTTCTGATTCTATTTACCCTGACCCCAACAACCTTATTCATAATTTAAAATGCAGTAAAATGAAGATTTAGTTTACACAACCGATGAGAACTTTATGAGGTCATTCCTACTAAAGAAAATCATCTGGGACTCCAAACCACAGCATTTAATTACTTTATTTACTAGCTAAGTTCAACCAAGGAAAGCATTTTATTGTGCAGCATATTTCACATCTACAAGGCTCTAGGTTTTTATTGCAAACAAGATATGTAACTAATGAAACAGGGGAGTAGTTACAGCACTAGTACTAAAGGTATTCTTAATAATTAAATATATCAGGACAGATTACTACTGACTAATATTTTGAAAATGTTCTTGAGTGGGTATGTCAGTTCAGTATATTTTGAGTTTTTGCTGTGCTTATTGCTTGTGATATATTAAAGCCTAATGAGTTAAATGTTTCTTTTTTCTTCATTTTGATTAAATGTGTTTAATCTCAAACAAAGTATATTATTATTCTATGAGTTTTGAAATTTACACAAATATTTTTGAACTGCAATAATATATTTGCAATTTGCTTTTGCACCCCACATTGTGTTTTTGAGATATATACCAACTCCTGGAGAAATAGAGAGAAAAAGAAGGAAGAAGGCTAGAAATTTAACTATTTTTGTAATATGTATTTTTATGAGAAAGAGGATGAAAAGAGGTGAGGAGGAGGAGAGAGAAAAGGAGGAAAAGGAAAAGGAAGAAGGAAAAGAAAGAGATAGAGATTTAAGAAATAGATTTACAAAACCACACTGAGATACCACCTAACTCCAGTCAGAATGGCAATTATCAATAACTCAAAAAATAACAGTTGCTGGAGAGGGTGTGGCGAAAAGGGAACACTTTTACACTGTTGGTGGGAGTGTAAACTAGTGCAACCTCTTTGGAAAGCAGTGTGGCGATTCCTAAAAGCTCTAAACACCAATCTCCCGTATGACCCCGCAATCCCCCTACTGGGAATATACCCTGAAGAACACAAATCACTCTATAAAAAAGATACCTGCACAC
>CAUYQG010155132.1:0-22173 GCA_963574415.1 Tarsius wallacei
GGAAGGATCGCCGGAGCACAGCAGGTTGAGGCTGCGGTGGCCAGGAGCGGCCACTGCACTCCAGTCGGGGCAACAGAGTGAGACTCCAACTCAAAAAAAAAAAAAAGACATGGAAATATGAGAGTTGGAAAAAGAGACCTCTAAATGGGGAATGAACTATAAAAATAATACTACATTATTTTAAAATTTTACGGTAAACAAGTATTCATTTCGTGTTCAGAGCAGATGTCTCTGACCAACAGGCAGCATGCCATCAGTTGATGATTCAGGAATTTGAGGTCCTCACGCGTCATAGATCTGCCATCATTTCCATGTGTTTCACAAAATTGTCAGGTGTGCTGGAAAGAAAAAAAGCATGAAGGATTTAGTGACCTAGCCTAAAGCCAGACTTTTTATTTCCACTCACATCTCATTGGCTAAGATTTGGTCAAATGGTCATATAAAAATGCCAAGAATTCTGGGAAATGTGGTCCAGGCACAAAAGGAGCAGTTTTGATAAACATCTAGCAGACTCTGCCACAAGTAACCAGAGATTCTGAGTTTCTAGCTCTCCGCCTCTTCAGGACAGTAGTAAAACTCTAAAGAAGTAGATACCAAGAGGCAAAAAGAAAAGACAAGCCTCCTCCACAGATCTCCATCAGCAACACCCCATAGATACAGACAGATTTTTTTTTCAATTTTATGTGAAATATAATCCAAATAGAGCTTCAAAACAAATCCCCTAGGTCTCAACTTCAGTACAAAAATTCTGAAACTGCTACTACTCCCCAGATCACTTTCTGCGGGACCCAACCCAAATCAGTCCTAAACCATCAGATCTCAACAGATTGAATCTCCTGTAAACCTAGATTCAGATATGCCATGATCAGTTGTATACTCGTTCTGCTTCCTCATATATAAAATAGTAATATGATACTGCCTTATCTATTCCATTGGGATGTTGTGAGCTTCAAAAAAAATACACACCAGTATTTTGCAAGCTGAAAAGAAGTACTAAAAGTTGTTCTTAATTGTGCAGCATAGAGATTCTTCAATTCTCATCTCTCACCTTGTCTTCTCCTCCCCTAATCTGTGTATTATTTACCTGATCTCTTATAAAAGAGATAGAGGAGTCGAAATGTGGTCTCTTAAACTAAAACCCACTACAGTTCAGTCCTAGGAAAGATAGTTCTACGGAAGAGCCAAAGAAGGGCATATGAATAAAAGGCAACACCGGGCAATAAAGTTGGATTTGAGGTCACCGAATTAGACAGGCGTAGATTTTTTCTTCCCAGAGAATAGACTATGATAAGAGATTGGGGACCCCATTCTTTAAAAGGACAGAGAATGGAAAGGCTGAATTTCCAAAATATAGTTCCCATGGTGTGCATTGACCTGGAAGAGTAGAAAGGAAGAGATGACTAAAGTGGATAACGAGTAAAATTACTAAGTAATTGAATCTGATATGCAGAAGATACCCAGGGCTCCATGCCTGGGTGACTCGACCCTTCTCGTCAGATACAGCAGAACACAATGTCCATGTGTGTGCAGTGGGAATCATTTTGTAGCAATGCCACCAATAGAGTAATATGACCTCATGCATTATTTACCCCTTTTTGAAGCCAATGGCCTATCCAGTACAATTTTAGAGGCACTCAAACCCTTACAATTATCTTTCCCTCCTGCCTTCAGATACTCAAAATTGCTCTACCAAGACAACTGTTTCACAAGCACAGATAAACTTAACATGCAGACACATATATTTATATACATAGGTGGTGAATAGCAGGTATTAAGGCATGTGTTTTGATAAGAGTTAGAGTCCTAGATACCGGAGGAGGGTGGGGCAAAAGGGAGGATAGGACTTCCCCAACAATTTCACCTATTTTAATCTTTACTTCTGAAATCTGTCACCAGACCAGATTTTAGCTGCAATTACGTCTCTGAAGGCTGCCAGGAGAGATTTGTTTCTGTTTTTGTTTTTGTATGGCAAAAACAAAACAAATCTACATTAAGTTCCACCAAGAGGAGACTGATTAAGTAAACACCAGCATTTCCATACCATGGAATGCCATGCAATTATCAACAAACAAACAGAAAACAACATAGACATTTTCTATGTTGTATACAGAAAAATCTCCAAGATGCACTGAGAAAAGCAAGGGTAAAGGAAGGATGAGCGTATAAACTATGTCTGGACGTACTTAAATATGCATCAAATAATTCTAGAGGAAAACATAAGAAACTAAAAAGACAGAGGTTGGAAACTGGGAAGATGGTAACAAGCAGGGGCATATCCAGGCATGAAGCTAATACAATTAGGGCAGCTTCTTTAAGAAAAAGAATGTGAATTTACGAGTACAAAACTAGTTAAAGGCTTTGAAAGGGACTCCTGGAACGGGCTCTACTCTTCAGCTTTTTTGGCTTCATGGTAAATCCACTACCAGGGACAAGGGAAGGAGAATGTCAGTGAATACTTTTGAAAGCTGACTGAAATTTGAGCCATTTTTACCTAGTCAAAAAACTAAATTTTTTTTAAAAAATCAATGTATTTGCCAAAGTAGCTTTGAAGACAAAAAATTGCTAGGTGATCAGGCCTCATGAAAAATATGAGTTCAAATAACTAAATTCATAACAAAAAAATTGCAAAAACAACAATAGTAACTATACTGAAATACCATATTTCACCAAATGAATTGGCAAAGTCAAAAAAAGTTTTAAAGCAAACACTCAGTGAGGGCATGGAGTGTCATACATAGGTGTAATTCAGTGTGAACGACCTCCAAGGAGAAGTTTGCTAGTGTCTCCCACAATTACAAATGAACCATTTGACCCAGCAATTCCACTACTAGAAATACATCCCTCAGGTAGGCTGGCACGTGTGCTAAGAAACAGATATAAAGGTTTCTCATTCCAGCATTGTTTATACTGCCAAAGTATTAGAAACACCCTCAATGGAGACTGGTTAACTAAATTATGCTACACTCATTCAATAAAACATTGCACAGCTGAAAAATAAGTATGGAAGTTCTTTATATACTAATGTAGAACAATGTTAAATCTATATTTTTAAGTGGAAAATGCAAATTTTAAAATATTGTGTGGGCTATCATTGATGTAATATAGTGCCTACAAGCACAAAATACTTTGGGGAGCATTTCACAAATGACTTGTCATATTAGTATCTCCAGGGAAGAGAACTGGATAACTGGGGGAAAAGTGTGGAGAGAAAAATCTACTTTTACACATTTAAGCTTTGCAACGTTGATGCATTACCTTTTCAAAATATGATTTTGGGGGAAAAAATCAGATTTTTAAAACTTTGTGACATTCACATCAAGCTTAAATTCGAATGCAGCCTGACACTGTTCAGAAGGCAGCTTCTTGAAGCCTCAAACATTCACAGGGTCATCGATTCTATATTTGACACAGACAAAACTGGAGAAAGAAAGGTGGAGAAGACTAGATAATTTTACCCCTCCACTGGAGGGTGAAATACTTACATTTAAAGACTCATATGTATTAAATGATTCAATGAATTTATGATTATAAATTGGGCCTTTTTCAAGGGATTTTTTTTTAAGTGGGCCCAGGAAAATTTCTAGGAAATTGTATAAGTTCCCAGCAGCTATAAATTCTTCTGTGAGCTTTCAAAACAGTTGCTTGAGATTCTCATTATTAAAGGATCCCTTTTTCCTTTATGAATTCTATATGCTAAAATATAAAAACTTCACTTAAGGAAGGAGGTGTCTGGTATGCCAGAAGAGACAGAAAAAAGCCATGGCAACCATTGTTTGTCCCTTTATTTTTGTTGGGAATTTAGAATTACCTTACTAAGTTCCAAGAAGGCAGAATCCCTTGGGACATGGTTAAAACCCGAGGACACACATCCTAAAAGAAATGAGTCTGAGAGGGGGAGAATATTGGATCATAAGCATGATGATTATTCTAAAAATAAGAAAGCTACCACTGGTTGAGAGTGCTAAAGAATTAGAACACATGAGAATTCTTTTGTTACTAACAGCCTGTGCATTCCAAGAGTGATTTAGAGCCAAGGAGGTGCTCCAAGACTGATTTTTTTTTTAAGGCGACTAAAATTTTCACAACAAAAAGGCTCGTGATCTGACGCATGTATTTCCACAAGATGGTGCTATAGCTTCTGCCAAGCACAAACCCCACATTTTCTTCCGGAACTAGAAAATAAAATGTTTCTGATAGGGGACCAAATCATCATATGCTCTGGTGAGCCTGTCAAAGAAACACTGTGCAAAAACGTCCTGGTGGAGGTTGATTTGAGTCTAAAGGGTGAAGATGGTTCTAGGTAATAACACCCTACACCACCTCCACACATACCTGAGTTGATGTCTCAAGGCTTCTTACGCAGCCTTCAGTCCCAAAATTCTACTCTTCTCACTGGTAGGCGTGTGTGTGGCGGACGTGGAGCTGGGTATTGAGGAGTGGCACAGAGTGCCAACGATGGTGGAAATGCAGCTACCAACCCACCCAATCTTTCTACCCAGGAACATTTCAAGCTCGCCCGTTTAGTAGAGCCTTTTCCTGCCACATTAATCTGGCCCACATTAATCATTCCTAAATTTGCATTTCTGTAGCATTATTATTTGTACCTCTCTTTTGACTTAGCCGAGGTTGCTTCAGAATACAGTCTTACCATTTCCATCCAAATGTTCCAAGTTCATTTGGGACAGGGTCCACGTTATAATTATGGTTGTATAACAAGAACAAGCATCCTCCCTTGAAATTACGTCACGAATGCTGACAATCTAAAGTAAGTGCTGCGCTTTGGGAGGCTGAGGTGAGTGGATTGCCCGACCCCGCGGGTTCGAGACCCGCCTGGGCAACTTGGCGAGACCTCATCTCTACAATAAAGGTTGAGGCGGAACGATCGCCGGAGACCAGCAGGTGGAGGCTGTGTGCCAGGAGCGTGCCACTGCACTCCAGTCTGGGCGACAGAGTGAGACTCCAACTCAGCTCAGTTGGTTGATAGCCTGAGTGACTATGAGGGTGCTAGCCACAGCTGGCCACTACCTGGACCTAGAAGTGACCTTACAAATCATAACCTTTCTGGAGCTGTTTGATCATCTCTAAAGGGACAGGATTGAACTGTTCGGACTCTGCTCTTTTTTTAATGTCTTGCTTCTATGACTTTAACATTCTCAAGATCCCTTCCTTGAGAGAACATAGAGATGGGAATATTTATATTATAAAGAAATAGAAGGATGTTTCTGTTGAAGTGAATAGCGTCTCCTTCTATATTTATTTTTACTCTTGTCTCCATTTTTCTCCCTTCTATTCTATGCCTCTGTGCCTTGGTTATCAAAACTGTGACACAGCTATACAGTCAGCCCTCTGTATCCATGAGCTCCACATCCATAGAGTCAACCAACCATGGATTGAAAATATTCAAAGACCTGGATCGTTGCATCAGTACTGAACAAGTACAGACTATTTTTTTCTTGTCATTATTTCCTAATCAACAAAGCATAACAACTACTCACATAGCATTTACCTTGCATTAGGTATTACAAGTAATCTAGAGAATGTGCATAGGTCATATACAAATACAACATCAATGTCTATCAGGAACTTAAGCATCTGAGGATGTTGGTATCTGCGGGGTCCTGAAATCAATACTCCATGGATACCAAGGGAGGACTGCACATGGCTGATCCTTCCTGCTCTCTTTTGTTACCACATCCTCTCTACTGACACAGAAGTGAGGGCAGGTAATTTGGAAGTCTGGAGGTACAGAGACAACTGGATACGCTGAGCCCATTACTAAGAGTAGGGGAGGAAACCTGCTGAGCAGCTAGCTATACAAGTAGTGACAGCATTTTGGAAGAAGAGCGGGATAATGCAGATTAGGGTGGAAGGGGATACTCACACCTAAGAACAATCGCTTGGGTCTTTGTCGGTGGAATAGTACACCTCCAGTTGCCTAAATAGGCATCAATGATTCAAGATTTGGGATGAGGCCAATGATTTTCTATTGGCAAAAGGGGAAGACAGTGTTAGACCAATAAGGGCAGAACTAAGGTAATTTTTCTGTGCAAAATAAACAGCATGTGGTTATCAGTTTCCGTCTTAGGTCTATAAGAAAAAGAGGCAGTACATAAAGATCCAACTAATTGTTTTAATAATATGAAATTTTTGTCCAAAAAAGACAAAAATACCAAAAAAAAATGCAATGCTGTGTTTCAGCTTCTTCCAAATAGGAGAAAAAAAATAAGAGATTCATATGTGAAAATGACAGCAAAAATATTTGGCTTTAAGTCCTTATCATAGGAATTCTTGAACCCCTATCTCCCTCTTCTTACCAATGTAAAAGCTTGTATAAACATTTATGTATGTATCAGTATGTATCTGTGTATGTGTCATTCTCATGCCAAAAAGAATATAATGTAACTTATAAACTCACATATACACATACATATAAACACATATCAATATAAAATTAAAGGTAGATTTTTTTTAAAAATAGAGCAAAAGGAAGTAAGAATAGAAAGTATAAACATTTACAACATATGCTTTACTTTCTAATAACCTCTAAAAAGTAGGTTATAATTTTGCTACTGAATTCTATTCTCCAATTCAGAGGGGGAAATGTGAGCAGTATAAATCTTCTCAGACTGACCTTAATTTTTCCGTTTCATCTAGAAACTCTGTTAATACAATTTGTCATTAAGATGCAGTTTTTATAACCCTCTGTCTTTGGAAAATAGAAGCACCATACTCAAGGATAAATGTCAGTTGAAATTAACAATTTTCCACACAAATAATTACCTAATGTCTTAGAATTCACTTGATGTGTGAATTTCTACTCTCTCCTATTTTGGGATTTGTTTGATGTCCACGTGGACATCTGTCTCAGAAGTTAAAGGGCAATTGTTGTCTCTCTTTATTGAATAACCTTCATTTGTATGTTCATTTGTTTTTTATGCAAAACCAAATGCTGATAGATTGTCTCGAGATGCAGTGAGTAGTGGAATGAATGAACCCCCAACTTTTGCAGTAAATAGCAACCCCAAATGCCGTAAAAATTAAAGAAGAAAAGAAAAGAGAACAGGGAAGAGAAAGATAGTCGTTTCCTTGTAATTTTTAGGGCAAGGTTCATTGTTCATTCATCTGTGTTCCACAGTTGGAGCATTTCTTTTGAAAAGCCTTTAACCAGATTTGTGTTATAGTTGGAGAATTTCTTTTGAAAAGCCTTTAACCAGATTCATAGCTTCTGATAAGTTATGGTATAAACTGAATGTTCTTGTCCCCCCAAAATTCATATGTAAAGTTCTAACCTCAATGTGATTGTATTAGGAGGTGGGGCCTTTAAGAGATAATGGGCTTAGATGAAGTCAGGAGGGTGGATCCCCCGTGATGGGATTAGTGCCCATATAGTTAGAGGAAGAGACATCAGAACATCCTCTTTCTGCAGGATACAAGAAGGCAGCCATCTGCAAGCTAGGAATAGCATTCACCAAAAACCAAATCTGTTAGCGCTTTGATCTTGGACTTCCCAGCTTCCAGAACTATAAGAAATAAATGTCTGCTGTTAAGTACACCCAGTCTGTGTCATCTTGTTACAGCAACCCAAGCTGACTAATATAGATGAATTCTCATAGTGTCTCCATAACTGAGTAAATACAGATATAAATTTCCTTTATGTTATAGATGACTAGAAATATCAGTTCTTTGTCTTCACATGATCGGTGTAGCACCAAAATTTCATTCTCTTCAATTATTTATCAACATATATTAATTGATCATCATACTCTTATGACAGAAGCCATGTGAAAATTTGAAGTAAAAAAGATGGAGAATGTATGGTCCCAAATCTTAATAAGCTTGCAATTTAGCAGGCAAGAAAGACTAATTTAAAATTTAGTTACAATATCAAAATATATAAGTTCACTAATAGAATTTTATATTGGATATGTTATGGTGGCACAGAATAAAAAATAAGTACTCCATTTGGAGTACACAAAGGAAAATGAGTAGATCTTTAAAACTCATTCTGACTGAAAAAATGAAAAGCATAAGATCAATAGCACAACAGCACTTATGTAAATTTAAAATGCATGCACACAAAATACAGAATTCTTTATAATAAAAAAGTAACAAAATAAGCAAAATAGGGGAGGAACCTAGAACAAAAGAACCAAGTGACAGAGTGCTGTGGAGGTGAAAATTATAATTAATTCTACATTCTGCACCTGACCTCTCCCAAAATAAAGACTTTAAAAGTAAATTATAACCTAGGGAATGCCATCAGAACAACTAGCTCTAAAGAGTGTGTAAGTTTGGAATCAAAAACAAGGGAAGGTTTCACCAAGAAAGGGACATCAGGGGTGGGTCTTGGAGCACATGTATGAGTTTGCAGAGGCCAAGTGTGGTGCCCCATGCCTGTAATTCCAGCACTTTAAGAGGCTGAGGAGAGAGGATTGCCTGGGTCCAAGGGTTCGAGACCAGCCTGGGCAACTTGGTGAGACCTCATCTCTACAATAAATAAAAAATTTAGCCGGGAGTAGGTAGCACTTGTCTGTAGTTCTGGCTACTTGGAAGGCTGAAGCGGAAGGGTCGACTGAGTCCAACAAGTCAAGGCTGTGGTGGCTGTGAGTGTGCCACTGCACTCCAGCCTGGGCAACAAAGTGAGACTCCACTCCTACTTAAAAAAAAAAAAGTTTGCAGAAAGTAGGAAAAGGAGAAGTGCAATCTGAGGACAACTATAAAAACAGAGGTTTCTAAATCCAAGCAAAAGATAAGAAAGAAGAGAATAGATATAATTTGTTACACCCTTAAGTGATATTTTTAAGATACAAATCGAGTCTTGTTACTCTCCTTTAAATCCTTCAATGGATTCCCTTGCCCTCAAGATGAAGATCAAATTCCTTAAGGTGATCCACTAGACCCACAGGATTCCTGGCCTGCTCACATCATCAGTTTCACCTTGTGCTATGGGACCTCCATCCCTGTCCTCTAGATCTGAAACACACTATTCCTTCAGTTCCTGTAGTAAGCCAATGACCCACCCACCTTAAGGTTTTCAAATGCATTTCCTCCTCCTGAAACTCTCTCCCTCATTCTCTTTCCCTAGTTCATTGCTATCTTTCCTTCAGGGTTCCGCTGAAATGTCAAAGTTAAAAATTTCCCCAGCCCTCCAAAAGAGGTCATTCTCTTAGCGTGTGTGTGCACGCCCACGCACATGCGCCAGCGCTTGCAATTTTGGAACTCTTTTTTCTGAAATGACCATCACAGCTGTCATCATATTACCCTTGATGTCCTGAATGTTATCAAATGTCTTCCTTTCAAAAGTCATTGATGGCCAGATCAGGTGAGTAGGAAGGGTGTTCCAATAGTTATTTGTACAGTGCTGTCAACTTAAGCGCACGGTGGCAAGTTCACGAACTTAATTGTCAGACCTCAACAAATAACAACAGCTCTGATAACCATTCCAGAAAAACAGTTCCAAAACTGCTTTGACAGGTGGACTAGGAACTTGCATCAGTGCATAGCTATTCAAGAGGAGTAGTTCAAAGATGACCCTAGTGATATTCAGCAATGAGGTATGTAGCACTTTTTCTAGAATGATTTGTGAACCTAATTGTCAGATCTCATACACACACACACCACATATACTTTTTGGCACTCATCAATATTATAATACATTATTTGGTAATTATTTGTTTACTGTCTATGCTGACATAATATAGGTTCCTTGAGATAAAGGGCCACATATACCACTATACCCCCCTTTCATTCAATGCTTGGGACAAGATGTGTTTCAAATTTCTGGTTTGATTTGGTCTGGTTTTGGATTTTGGAATATTTGCAGATACTTAATCAGTTGGGTATTCCAATCCAAAAATCCAAAATGCTCCAATGAGCAATTCCTTTGAGCATCATGTCAACACACAAAACGCTGGAGCTTTTTGGACTTTGGATTTGCAGATTAGCAATGTTCAACCTATATACATATATGTTGAATGACTAAGTAAATTAAAGAACAGAGTAGGAATGCTTTGCTTGGGGTAAGGAGAGCTGATTCTGCTTTTAAACAGTTATCTGAGACAATAGAATCTAAATGAGAGTCAAGGTCCAATCAAGGAACCACTGGCCCTGTTCTTTCTTTCAATGGTGTATACAGTGGGATGCTCCATGTATCCATCAGGAGAATGAGATGAAAATGTTAGAACTTTTAATGACGTTTATTTTTATCTCATCATTTTAAAATGTCTGTGTTTGTATATCATATGGAAGTACACAAATAATTTATAAATAAAACATTCATATATTGGGTATGCCTACTCAAACATTTTTTATTGACAGGAGGTAGAATAAAAGATGTTCAAAAACCACTACCATTGTGCATCCAATTTATCAAGGGGCTATTGCCAAGTGGTTCTGCTTAACCCCAAACTTACAGAATTAAAACTGCATAGGTTTGGGCCAATGGCACATTCGCAATACTCATCAGATGATTATGATGAAGGTCTCTGATAAAGAACCACTGCTTTTATATCTAAAACTTGGCTTCTCATCATAATCACACAGGATGCTTAAAAACAAACACTATTTTCACAGGAGATTTTGCTGATTTTCCAGATTTGGGAACCATTGCAGTAGATCCAGAACTCCATTAAATGGACTTGACTGATTTTAATCTCTTTAAGAACAAGGATCATTCCCAACCTCATCCTTATGTTTCAAAAATTTGGGGTGAGGGGATTTCCAAAACACCCCAAAACCAAACATTCCAAAAGTCAAAAAGCAAGACAACTTGAAAAATGTCATTTCCAGGGCTTGCTCATGGCAGTGCAGGTGAGGACCAAGCTGTCTCTTCATGACAGCAGCACTCTATCATAACTAGACCCAACCCGTGGAAAGACCTGGTCATTCTCAGACATTACTTATCAGACATTTTGGAGATGCCAACTGAATAAGATTCGGAGGTATAAATATTTTCCTATGCTATATGCACCCAAGTTAAAAATGTTTTTGTATATAGGAGATACTTCAAGAACTATGAACCTCTAGAGACCAAGGGACACCAAGGGAGAGTGTTGGTGCAATTGCTGCCCTATTAACATCCCACAAAGACACTATCATTTAGTTGTTGGTGTATAAACTCACAAACAGGATAATCTATTCCTCCTCCAAACTCCCATGGTGCTTTGCACTCTATCATAAAATGTACTGCACTGCATCATTATTGTTTACCTTATGCCTTCATTAGACTGTGAGCTCCTTAACGTCAGTCAGTGGTGTCTTCATCTCTTAGAATCCAGCAGAGCTAGTCAAGGGTTGCTCTTCTAAGAAGCAATGGCATTCTTGCTCTTTCTTCCTCCTAGACCATTTCACCTAGCACCCCCACATACACCAACCTTGTAGAATATCAACTATTTTAAATTTTTCTAATCTGATTCTTTAGAATGGTAGCCTATTTTAGACCTTGAATAAGTATCTATTATACCATGTATAGATCTCAAGTTGGACTTTTCTCCTCTTGAAGAATGTCAGTGAACTGCAAAAATATATGACTTTTTTTAAAGATGAATTTTTTAAAAATTTTATCTCAAAGACTGCAAGTACCTTTGCTCATGCTAACACAGCATCTCTTAATCCAGCTCAGCTTTAGAGATCTAGTCCTGAGGGGCAGCTCTGTGCCTGCTGCAATTTATATCTCCACTGCACCAGGCCCAGCACTCACTGCTTTCAGCATCCCAGGGTTAGCTTTGAACAAGAGATTGCTTACACTTTCATAACTTCAAAAGTTACATCATATGTGCATATCCAGTGTTACACTGCAACAACTGATCACGCTTACTGTCTCAAGAAATTGATAAAAATTTGCTCTGCTTTTCCCTTGTTAGCTTGACAATCCTTATTTCTAATTTCTTTCAATTGGCAGATCATAAAATTTCATACCCAGTGGCCTAGCACAAAAGTCTCTTTTCCCTTATTATTCCCCAAGTATTCATAGAGCAAACATTGCAGTCCAATGTACTTCTTGCTTCTACACAAGCTGGGACATCATGAGTCTTAGGCTTTACTGTGCTTATGGATGACCCACCAAGATTGAATGGACACATGAAGGGGATTCAAGTGCAGGTGAACAGCAAACTACACTTTGAGACCCTCTGCATGCTTAGTTGTTATATTTTTTTAAAATATATTTTATTTTAAAGATGTGGGGTACAATTCAGGATTAGGTGTACAAGTAGTCATCGTGCAGGTAAAGTTTGGGCCTCTCTCTGGTCCCCACTTTTCCTGGTTTGAGATCAGGTCCCCTTATTGATGGTGTGTTCTCCTCCCCAACCCATCCTGGCAGTATCCTGCTACTGCCAATCCCTTTCTTATAGTATCATGGTAAATTTTCAGGGTCCATTTATGAGTGAGAACATGCGGTACTCTGTTCTTTGTTTCTGTGATAGATCACTGAGTATTATTGACTCTAAATTCATCCAAGTTGCTGCAAAATCTATATGTTTGTCCTTCTTTATGGCTGTGTAATATTCCATCGTGTGTATATACTACATTTTTTTAAATCCAGTACAGTTTCAGTGGGCAGCACAGTTGGTTCCATGTTTTTGTTATTGTGAATAGTGCTGCAATAAACATGCATGTGCAGGTATCTTTTTTGTAGAATGTTTTGAGTTCCTCCAGGCATATTCCCAGTAGGGGGATTGCTGTGTCATATGGAAGGTCAATTATTAGTTCTTTTAGAAATCGCCACACTGTCTTCTATAGAGGTTGAACTAGTTTGCATTCCCACCAGCAGTGTAGTAGCGTTCCCCTTTCTCTGCATTGTCACCAGCATCTGTTGTTGTTTATTAATGATGGCCATTCTTAGGTGGTATCTCAATGAGGTTTTGATTTGCATTTCTCTGATAATTGGTGAGGCTGATCATCTTTTCATGTGTCTGTTGGCTGCCCATATATCTTCTTTTGAGAAGTGTCTACTCATATTTTTGTGCCCACTTTTTAATGGAGTAGTTTTGTTTGTTTTCTTCCTTTTGGCATGTTTGAGTTCCTTGTAGATCCTGTATGTTAGGCCTTTGTCAGATATGCAGTAGGCAAATTTTTTTTCCCATTCTGTGGGCTGTCTCCCCACTCTCTTGATATATACATTATTAATAACTTACAATGAACACAGTTCAGGGTCATGCTTAAGCCCAGAGTGACCTCTTTAACTTCTTTAATGTCTTAAACACCCACCCTCTTCCTACCCACAGGGCCTGACATCTCTGAGCATGAGTGAATTTTAAAACATTTGATCTAGTATGAACATTCTTTTCACAAGCAAAACAGACTAATTCCTCAATAACCCTCCCCAAAATCACCATCTTGCCAGTTCTAAGTTAAAAAACAGGTGGTCCCAACTAAACTACTTTTATATCACAATTCTTCAACTTGATTTTCTCATGGCTGCAGGACACAAATGATGACCTGTGTTTAGCTGTGGCTAAATTCCTCTGAAGGCCTCTTTAATATTTCTATTCAGGTCACGGGCTTCTAAATTTTGAAAGCAAAGTACCCACATTGAGAAAGAAGGGGCAAGGCTGTGAAATCCAAAGGAAAGGTATCAATCTCCTTCTGTGAATGACATGTGGAGCCATGGAGGTAGCCCCTGCAAAAGTAAGAACCCAGTGAGAACCCTGGGATCCCGACAGCTCAGATAGAGCAGCATTGAGAAGTTGTCCCACACAGGCAGAGGAAATTCTCAGAAAGCACACCATCTTATTCAACCTTACCTCCAATAGCTCATTCTTTTTGTTGTTGTTATATACATTTCTTTTTATTTGTAATGTTGAATAACTCCAAATATCTTTAATAATTGAAAGAGAAAATCAGGAAAAAAAACACATACAATTGGATTTTCATCCTTTTCCAAATAGGCCTTTTATTCAGATGAAATCCTAGTTGAAGTCTAACATGAAAACAGATTAAAAGGTTTGGGCAGGGTTGTGAGCAGAGACATTTCCAAAAGCCAGCCCCATTCCACACTCAAATCCCACATGATTTTTTTTTTGTCAGAGTCTCATTCTGTCACCCAGGCTGGAGTACAGTGGCACACTCACAGCCACCGCAGCCTCGACCTGCTGGGCTCAGGCGATCCTTCCACCTCAGCCTTCCAAGTAGCTAGAACTACAGGCACACGCCACCATGCCCAACTAATTTTTATTTATTGTAGAGACAAGGTCTCGCCAAGTTGCCCAGGATGGTCTTGAACCCCTGAACTCAAGCAATCCTCTTGCTTCCGCCTCCCAAAGCACTGGGATTACAGATGAGAGCCACTGCACCCGGCCCTACATAACTTTTAATTGATGCTTCCTGCTAATACATTCCCAGATAGCAAGATTTTTGTCTTAGTGGGAAGGGAAGACTGGTGTTAACAACTGGACACAGACTTGCCCAGTTGAGAAGAACTTTCAGAAGCCCGTTGCCACAAGAGACTGATGAAGGGGTAGATCATGATGCTCCTCTCCTCTGACCACTTGTGTAATGTCTGTGGAGCACCAGGGAATGCCAGCCTCGCCGTAGGCACTGAGAAACCAAAGCGTAGCAGGGTTCCACTGGGCTCCCCTGGGCTGAGTACAGTGGGCTGCAGGAGCCCATAGTGGGCATTCACATGGACATGCATGCTAGAAGGATTTCTGGGGTCAGTTCTCCTCCCTACCCCACCCCCATCCCTGGTGGTATTCTGTCATGATAGAGGGGTCATATGTTCCAATAACTGGTTCTTAAAATCTCATTTTATCATTTCACCGTCAAAAAGACAGAGTCAGTCAGACACTGAAATCCATTCCCTCTCTTACCTTTCCACTTTACCTGCATTAGTTCAAGGCGTCCTCTTTTCTCACCTACATGACTACAACATCCATCTAATTGCTACAACATCCATGTAATTGACTTACTTGCCTCTCTACTTCACGAACCACTCCAACCCATTCTCTATGCTGCCCCCAAATGGTTTTTCTAATTTTCTAATCTGATCACATCATGACCTTGCTTAAAATTCTTCAGAGGAGACCCATCTCCAGAAGGATAAAGTCCAGACTTAGTAGCATGCATGGCCTACAAGGTCTTTCATGATTTGGCTGTCTGCCTACCATTCCAGCTTCACTCTCAGCCATTTCTTCACCATGCCTCATGTTAAACCCACACTATCTGCAAGTCTCTAAACAGAAGGTGTACAGGTTTCTATTTTTGTATACTCCACTTCTTCTGGTGGTATGTCTGTCCTCTATCCTCTGTACCAGAAAGTAGCAGAGTACTTCTTAAGAAAAGTCAACTCAGATCTCACCATTTCCATTCAGCCTTCTCTGATTCCCCAAGCAGTGCTCCCTGTACTCCCCTTTATGTGTAGATCTCAGCATAACACTTATCACACTCTGCTATCAGTATTTGTTACTTGTGTCTCTCCTCAATCAGATTTAGAGCTTCTTGAGAGCAGAGATCTGGTCTTTGTATATCTGGTTTCTAGAATGCATACTGAGTAAGTGAATAAAAGAAAAAAAATGAGGCAATTAGTGTCTATACCTTGAACGGCAGTAGATTTAGGCTAGTGCCAATGTGCAAAGAATAAGAAAATAAATAAAGGGAAACTAAGGGTGAGAAAATAAAAAATATACTCATTAGAATAGAACAGAATAATTAAGAGCCACAGCTGCCAAGCCAGTAACCAGGAGACACATGAAGACACCACAGTCAACCAAGTTGAGAGAAATGAGTTCAAAATAAGCTCAAAGGGTTCAAAGGTGGGTCATAGGATCAGGCAAAAAGCAGAGTCAAAAAGGCATGACCAGAATTCAAAGCATTCACTGGATCAGCTGAGAGTCAGAGAGAGTTAACCAAGTGGGAAAACCACACAGCCAGTGACATGGCATTATGGCACCATGATGGTATTTGATCAGGACAGTAATAGCCCTAGGAATAACACTGATGAATTCCCATTTCAAAAAAGATCAATGTAATTCCTTTCATCCCGATACCTAGAACTACACAGCAGTTTCCTGTCCCTCCCCACACACCCTGTAACTGTATCTCTAAAGCACTGTCTTAAATTAATGTGACCCCAAATTTCAGAGCCTATTGGTATTCTTCCCCACCTAATACAACTCTCATTCTAAAATAACTTTATTTTGAATCTTTGACCTTCCCCAGTCCCTATTACCTTGCTATTGTAAATTTATTCATTGAACATGCATAACTGTCTGACACTGTTAGGAAAGGAAACTAACCCATATTGATCACCTCACACTTCAGGCACTTGCACTAGGGTGATTTCTAGACAGTATTTATTGAGTCACCACAACAACCCAATAAGGTAGGTATTATTAAATATTATTATCCCCATTTAAGACATTAGGAAAATGAAGCATGGGAAGATTGAGATGAACCACAAGAAGATTAATATGCCTGAAAATCTGCAATAATTAAATAGTGAAAACATCATTCAAATCTATCCCTATCTGAATCTAAATCTCATTCTCTTTCTACTAAATCATTCTCTGTCCTCCTAGGCCTTTATAGAGGATATACAGGCCAAATAAAATATCAAAATCTCAGGATGGGATGACAGGCCTGACGAAGAAACCCAGTCACCAAGAGCAAGCACTGAGAGATGGAAGAGAAAAAAAAAATGAAATAAAATAAAATATTGGGAATCAATCTCCAAAGTGAAGGGAAGGAGTCTTGGTAGAGCTAGATTGACACCCACATGCAAACATAACCTGCAGACAAGGGCTCGATGGGAAGAGCAAACTCCCTGAATGATCAGTTTTAACTTTCCTGTATCTTTCTGCTAGTTGAAAAGTTGAGTGAAGCCTTTCTGGACAAGAGCATAGCGGTCACTAAATCAAGGGTGGAGACTTCAAGAACCAAAATGCTGGTAGGTCAGAGCCAGCAGAACGAGAAGTAAAAGCTATGAGACTGAGATTGACAGAAAACAAAGAGATAAAGAGCTATAATCAAAAAGAACAAATTGAAGCTGGATGACGCAGAAAGAATAGCCAGGCTGGTTTAGGAAGCAGTTCTAGTACCTCCAACCACATTGCCCACTCACAGGAGGCAGAACGGAAAACACCAGAGATCAGCAACTTCTGTCCAAGTATCAAAAGTTGACTCACTGAGCTCACCCATTAGAAATCAAGGACCCTCAGACTGAGTCCTCTCTTTCAGCCTAGAAACAGAGACAGTCCTAGTTTAGACTTTTTGACTCACTGCACTCCTAGTTCTCATCCCTTTGCTGGGCTTATGACACATGCTAGGCCTGCCCTTATATACCTGAATCTCAGTCCTGGCTTTTTGTATTGTTTCTATTGTTTCCCATACATTTATGGCAGTTCAGAGTAGGCTGAAAGTTGCTGAACTGTTTAGGGCTTAAACCCTCTGAGTGACAAGGCAGGGTAGTACATTCTTTGAACAAAATGCTATTCAGGTCTCTATCAGAGAAGAGACCTTCCCTAATTGCATTCTATTCTATAGCCACCTTCAAAAAAACTGGTGAACATGTTCAGCCAGAATCAGTGCAACAGCCAACGGGCACAGAGATCTGGAAACAGTCTAACTAAGCTATTTGGGCTTATAGACCATGGCCTTCCCGAGAGCAAAATAGCCAGGGAGCCCATTAAGATGTTACTTGACTTATATCACCACGGAAACCCCTGGAATGTGAATGAATGGCTTTGGAAGTGATCTGACTAAACCAAAATATCAAAAATCTCTGACCCTTAGGTAAGGGATACTTACTCTGCGTGTGTCTGTCTCTCTGTGGGTATGCACGTGTGTGCACCCTAGAGAGAGACTTTTTGGCATTCTTTTATGTCATCGGAGGGGTACAGAGGTAAACCCATTTGGATTTGGCCTCCAAGACAAATAGAACCAGAACACAATGTTTCCCTGAAATAATCAGAAAAAAATACAGGCATGAGAAAACACACAGACCACAGACATAGGCTTAGAAAGTTAAACGCAAATGCACACACGCACCCACACACATACACAGAGGCCCCGGAAAGAACACGGAAGGGACACACTCTGATATCTATTTAATCATCCCAAAATGAATACAGAGTACAGAAGTAAACAGATGATATCTAGAGTAAAGACATGGGTATGTCGTTTCAGAGATGCGCATTTCTAGACCCTAAGAGAGGGTAAGGTGGGGAGAGAAAGAGAGAGAGAGAGCAGAAGATACCCTTTATGATATAAGGAGATGACATCAAGGCAGAGAAGTTAGCACTGAGGCTGAGGATAAAGACATACGCATAAACACAGAATCCCTGACACCCAGAGGCACAGGCAAGGCAAAAGACAAACGCAGAGGGCAGAAAGAAGACAGGCGCATTCAGAGAGGGTCTCAGGTGAAGAACTGAGGAGAGACGCGGGAGACGAATCCCACAGCGAGGTTTCAGAGGCATCCAAGGACACCGGGGAGTCCCGACTCCCTCCGTCCGGTGCCGTCCCTCGGGTCCTCCCGCCTGCCGCCCGACCCGTCCCCGCCCGCTCCGCGCCGCCCGCCCCCTCCCGGCTCCAGGCGCGGCCGCGGCCTGCCCCGCGCCCCGGGCTCCCCTCCCGGCCGGGCCGGCGCTTCCCAGCTCTGACGCGAGGGCCCGCTCCGCACCAATGGGGCTCCGGCGCGCAGGGGCACTGCCCCTCCCCCGGGAAGGTGTGTCCCTGTTTCCTCACCTGAAACTTCCTAGGAGAGCGCGGTCCCTCCCTCCCGTCGGGCGGCTGGGGCGGCCGGGCCTGCGCCGGGGACTGCGCCGGGGGCCGTGGCCGGCGCTGGGGACCTGGAGGGTCTCTGGGGCCGAAGCAGCATGTGACACCGACCAGGTGGGTGCCCTCCTCCGTCCCCAGCCCTGGGCCCCGAGCGGCCGTGGAGCCGGCGGAGGTGAGGCAGCGACGGGGGAAGAGGAAACTAGGCCTTCCCCAGGGATCAGCCCCGCTGGGTCCCGGGCGCAGGCTCCGGAAACGGGGGTCCGGGCCTGTGGGCAGCGCTCGGGGTGTGTGGCTGAGTACCCCGGCCCGGAGGAAGAGGAGCTGGAGGAAATACGCTCGCCTAAAAAGTTTGCTTCCGGTCGGGTCCCGCCTTGGAAGTGGGCACCCTGCCCCCAGATGTTCCCGGGCCAATAATCAGGGCTCCTTCTGCAAAGTCGGCACCCCGGGGAAAGCTAAGCTCAAAAATAAGGAATAACCGAGATTCCCCTCTTTCTTAGCCAGGCCTGGGCCTCCCTTCATTGCCTTCCTTTGCATTTATTTGCATACCGTGTGTGTCTATGTGTACCTCTCTCCCCTGTTAACCCAGACTCGGGAGCCTGAAGCAGTGACTCCTGCCCTGCCCCCACCCCTCCCTATATATGGACAGCTTCCCAAAGCTGGATGTAAATCACAGTATTGCATTCTTAACTTAGGAGGTGGGGAGGGAGCTGTTTAGAGCTGGGGACTGGGGTGGGGGCGCTACAGCAGGGGTTCTGAGCATCATCTATTATTGCCTTCCAGCAAGACTGTCCTAGGAGAGCTAAGCGTGATGCCACTTGGTGTTCAGATCTCACTCCCCTTCTTTCCTTCCTGGATCTTGGATTCCCAAGACAGATTAGCCCTCCTGTCCACCCAGAAGTGAACTCTGGCCAGGACTCTTGTCAGACTGAGAGGGAAGGGCATGTTGACCAGATGAGAGAGAAGGTGATTTTCCTTCAAGCTTCCTTCTGCTTTTGCCCTCCCACTGCACTCTGAGATCTTGGTCCTGGGCCTACTCCAGAAATCCCAACCCCCAGCTAAAAAGTTCCCCATGTGGCCTCTGTTTCAGATGTTGTTTTATCTACATTTGGAGTATGAAGAGGCTCCTGGTATAACCCTAGCAAAGTGGGTGCCATTTGTTAACCAGTCTATGGGCCTGAAACTGAAGCCTTGGCCATTGAAGGGATCCTTGGGAGATGAGAGAGGGATGTGAGGGGAGGGTTTGGTATCAGTACTGAGAGGGACCGTTGTGCAGGAGGAATGCATATTGCAGTCCTAATGGGGAGGAGAGAGAAGTCAGGAGGAATGCAAAGGGATTCCTCTTATCAAAAGAATATAGAGATTCTTGGCTGGGAATAGTGGCTTACACCTGTAATCCCAGCACTTTGGGAGGCAGAGGCAAGAGAATTGCCTGAGCTCAGGGGTTCAAGACCAGCCTGAGCAACATGGCAAGACCTTGTTTCTACAATAAATCAAAAAATTAGACGGGTATAGTGGTGCACGCCTGTAGTTCCAGCTACTTGAAAGGTCAAGGCAGAAGGATCACCTGAGTCCAGCAGGTAGGGGCTGCAGTGGCCACGAGCATGCCACTGCACTCCAGCCTGGGCAACAGAGTAAGACTCTGACTCAAAAAAAAAAAAAAGAATATAGTGATTCTCAATAGAATCAAGAGTCTTCATATATTAAGCGCCTCTAGAATGTGTGGCTGCCCATAATGTGGTCTGTCTGAGGTTCTGTGGCCATATTACGCACAACATCTGTGGGATAGACAGGAACACATCATTTGTGGTGTCTGGAGCAGCCAGGCACCATGTGGTATGGACAGGAATGGTGTCACCCATAGAGTCTTGGGTTGAACAGGGGAAACATTACTCAAATTTCAATGGTGTAGACTCAAACAGGTGACCTACAGTATCTGGTGTAGATAGGGGCTAGGTCACTCACCACATCTGTGGGGTAAGCAGGAGCTGGTCACTTAAAGTGTCTGAAAGGTAGATTGGAACAAGATCACCCTCAGGGTCTATGTTAAGGACCTAAATAGGTCACTCACACTCGTATTGCCTGTGTGTTCGACACTAGGGCCACAGATAAGCTTGTGGGATATAAGTCAGTATTGCCACAGTAATGTTCTTATGTAAACCGTCTAGTCTATAAGGCTGTTGATGATGTGATATTTTCAGACATTAGAGAATAGATAAGAAGTGTTTATTACAGTTTTTACTGGCATGGTGGGGCTTTCCTACAGTGGATAGAACACAGGTCATAGCATTCAGTGGTCCAGAAAGAGACACCCCTGTTTTTATATCTTTGTAGTATTGGGGGCAGTAATGTCAAATGTTAAATAAAGTTATACATGTATAATGGTGATCTTATTTTAATCTCAAGAATATTTTAATGATTTGTGTTGTAGGGCAGAATATTTGAAATTGACATTGCTAGAAAATCCAGAAAGTATCGTCCTCAAAAATACATATGGCACTCGACACCAGTTCAAAAAATAAGCTGTTTGATTGCAGAGGAGTTATATGTTTGAAATACAGTTTTGTGTCTGGCGACTGGAAATGGACAAGAGCTGTGGTGTAGTGGTTCTCTAAAGAAGATAGCAAGCTCTGTTACACACTGTGTTAATGGGGTGATTTGGAGCTTTGCCTCATAAGAAGTCACACCTGGATAGGGGCATGCAGATGCCAAATGTCTGTGGTCTGAAGGAAGGCCATATGCCTATGATGCCATGCCCTGGCTTTGCCTGTGCTCAGATAAACAGTGATTATTCACCCCGTGAAGAAGGAGATGAGGATGTTTGCACTCTAACATAATGGGCATTGGGGGAAAAAACAAAAAACAATGTTCTCCTGATACCTTTACATAAAACTATGTTTTACAGATTTTCTTTTGTTTTTTCAAATTTCAGCTTTGTCATACCTGATTGCAACAGGATTACTTAGATAGGATCAAATATAAGGAACATGGGGGTATGTTCTCCTTTCAAGGAAAATGGTGGCTGAGCAGGTCACCACTGATATTTCCAAAGGAAAAAAGACAATGTTAGAAATAGTGTCAGTGAGGTTGCAGGTGACAGATGCGCATTGTGCCACTAGATTGGAATGAAAAATGCCCAGGTTAGCCGGGCTCGGTGGCTCAGCCTGTAATCCCGTGCCTTGGGAGGCTGAGGTGAGTGGATTGCTTGAACCCGTGGGTTCGAGACCCACCTGGACAACTTGGCGAGACAATAAATCAAAAAATTAGCCAGGCGTGGTAGCACGCACCTGTAGTTCCAGCTACTTGGATGGCTGAGGCAGTAGGATCGCCGGAGCCCAGCAGGTCGAGGCTGCAGTGGCCGGGAGCGGCCACTGCACTCCAGTCTGGGTGACACAGTGAGACTCCAACTCAAACAAAAACAAAAACAAAAACAAAACAAAACAAAAAAAGATGGTAAACTGT
>CAUYQG010155133.1:0-15020 GCA_963574415.1 Tarsius wallacei
TTGAGGTTTAGTTGAGGGGGAAGCTGTGATTCAGAATCTGTATGCCGATTCCAGCATCCCCCTATCAGTGTATGAGCCCACTGGAACCTATTTCCCACCATCTTACAATCTTTCTGTGCAGCAGAATGTAGGTTTGGTCCCTCAGCCTCCCAAGGCGCAGGATTACTTTGAGCTGCAACCTGAGACATCTGCTGCTTAGTTCCCAGTGGAGTGGCTTTGTCTTCTGTTTAAGTGATCGTACCTTGGGAACACAGGTGGAGATTGCTTGTGAGTGGGTGGGGCTACGTGAGTCTCTGCCTGGAGAATGGCTGAAGTTATAGGACCCTTTTGCTCTGTTCTTTGGATCCCTGGGCAATCGACTATGATGGTCTGTGGTAGTGTGATAGCGTGAGCCTCCTGGGGATCAGCTGCCCAGCTGGGTGCTCTACTCGGGGCTCCAGAGCTCCAGATTTCAGAGCCCCAAAGCTCCCAAGGGCAGACAGTGAGTGGCAAAAGTGGCCCCGCGCCAAGCGTAATTCAGTCAGAGATGGAATCAGTCTCTCCGAGGGGTGGGTCCCCAGAGCCTCCTAGGGTGACAGGAGGCTCAGTCTGGGATCGATGCATTCAGGGATGGAGGTGAGACCCAAGCCTTCCCACCCACGAGGGAGCAGCCCGGGACACAATAGCCAGCCCTGCGTGAGACCAGGGGTCCCTGAGCCTCGGACCAATGTGTCCAGTTGTGGGCAAGGGGGTAGGAGAAGGAGGGCAAGAGTCTTTTTGGGGAACTCACATTCGGAGAATCTCACAGTTCCGCCTGTGTTACCGCCATCTTGTGAGAAGTCCCATATATTCTCATGCTGGCCGGAGCCGTCTCTTTTCTCCCAGGGGGCGAGGAGGAGATGCCACCGATTCAGAGCTGCAGGCGGCCCTCACAGCCCTATTTTTTATTGGATGATCCCGTGACTTACTTTCCACCATTATGGGATTTTTTAGATACTGAACTTCTCTTTGATGGGTGCTCCAGTGACTAACTCTCTTCTTTGCTGTGGGCTCCACTGATTGGTTATCTTTTATGATGGGTGTCCCAGTGGCAGAGTCTCTTATGTATGGGTGCTCACATGATTAGGCTTCTTCTTTTATGGGTGCCCATGTGATTAGATTTTTTCTTTGATGGGTGCTTAAGTGACTGGTGATTTTCCATAATAGTTGCTACCGTGACTGAGCTTTCTCTGCTTGGTACCCTAATGACAGCCCTCCTCTGTGATGAACGTCACAGTGATTTGCCTTCTTCTATGATGGGGGTCCCAGTAATTGGGTCTCTTTTAAAATGGTTGTGGTTGACTAGTCCACCTCTGTGATGTGTGTCCCAATTTCTGGACTTTTACCATAATGAGTAGTGATTCGTGCTCTTCTCTCATGGGTGCCAGAGTGATTGGTCATCCACCATAATGGATGCCCCAGTTACTGGTTCTCCTCTATTATGGAAGCATCTATTGCTTGTCCTCCTCTTTGATTGGTGTCCCAGACATGGGTTCTCCTCCTTCATGGGTATTTCAGTGACTGGTCTCTGTTATTTGTGTCCCAGTGACCAGGCTTTCTCTGTGACAAGTGAACAAGAGACAAGCTCTTCACTGTGATGGGTGCCCAATAATCAGACCTCCTGTCTTAAGGGTTTCCCAGTGACTGGCTTGCCTCAATGATCAGTGCCATAGTGAATGACTCTCCCTCTATTGGGTACCCCAGTGAACGGTCTTTATGTATCATGGATGCCCCAATGGCTAGACCTACTCTGTGACTTTTCACAATGGCTAAGCCTCCTCCATTATGGTTGCACCAGTGACTGGTCCTTATCTTTGATGGGTGCCCAAGTGACCATTTCTCATCTGTAATGTGTGCAACAGTGACTGGTTGTACTTTGTGATGCGTGCTGCTGTGACAGGCTTTCTCCTGTGATGATTGCCCCAGAGTCTTACTCTTTTCTTCTCTCTGGTGGGTGCCCAAGTGAGTAGTTTTCTTCCGTGGTGGATGCCCTAGTTACTGGCTCTTCTATATAATATGTGCCTCAGTGACTCACATTCTTCTTTGATGGATGATATACTGACTGGCCCTCTTTTTGGATGGGTGCCTCAGTGATTGTCTCTCCTCTGTGATGGAGTCTACAGTGACTGGCCTCATATATAGTGGGTGATTCAGTGACTGACCCTCTTTCATTTTGAGTTCCCCAGTGAATAGATCCACTCTGACTGGCTTTCCTCCATAATGGTTGCCCCTGTCACTAGCCATTCTCTCTGATGGGTATGCTACTTACTGATCATCTTTAGTAATGGGTGTCTCCTTGACTAACCCTCCTTTGTAATAGGGGTCCCCATGATTTGTCCTGTTTTATAATGGGTATCCCAGTGTCAGGTCCTCTTCTGTGATGGGTGACACAGTGACAAACCCTCGTTTGACGGGTGTCACATTGATTTGCACTCCTCTGTAATGCATGCGTTTGTGATTTACTCACTTTTATGATGGATGCCACAATAATTGGCCCTTCTCTGTAATTGTTGTCATAGTGACAATCTTCCTGTGAGATGGGCCCCCTAAATACTGGCCCCCTCATTTATAAATACCCAAGTTTCTGCCCCTCCTTGGTAATATATGCCCAGTGAATGGTATGCATCTCTGATTGTTGTGCCAGTGAAAGCCCTTCCTTTTTGATGGTTGCCCCTATAATTGGTTTTCCTCTGTGATGTTTGCCTCAGTTTTTTGTCCTCCTCTATTATGAGTAATGCAGTGACTGGGCGCCACAGTAACTGATTTGTCCTCAGTGACTGTCCTACCATCGCGTTTGTTGCCTCATTTACTACTACTTCTCAGTGATCTGTGCTCCGCTGCCTGGTTCTCATCTGTATCTGTGCCCCAATGACTGGCCTTCATCTGTGGTGGGTAATCCAGTGACTTGACTCCTCTGTGTTTGTTTTCCCAATGATTAGTCCTCTACTGTTATGGGATTGTCAACAACTGGCCTCTTTGATGATGGGTGACTTCTATGTGTTAGAAACCATACTGACTTTGTGTCCTCTGTAATGACTACCTTAGTTACTGTGCCTCCTCTGGAATCCGAACCCCAGTGACTGAGTCCTCCTAATGGGTGACTTAGTGACTGGGCCTTCTCTGTGACAGGTGCCTCAGTGACTGGCCCTTTTCTTTGATGAATGTCTCAGTGACTGGACCCCATGTATGTTTGGTCAGTGATTGACTGTCCTCTCTGATTTGTGCCCCAGTGACTGGCTCTTCTCTATAACATTTGTCCCATTGACTGAAGTGTCTCTGTAATGGGTACACCAATGACCAACCTTCCTCTGTGATCAGTGCTCAGTGACAAGTCCTCATACAAAATGGACGCTCTAGTGGCTATCCCTCCTCTAAGATATGTCCCCCAGTGTCTCTTTCTCCTCTGTGATGTATGTCCCAGTGACTATTTCTCCTTCTTGATGGCTGCTGCAAAGACAGGGAATCCTCCATTTTGGATGCCCCAATGACTGTCCTCCTGAACTATGGGTGTCTCAGTGACTTACTCTTCTTTGTGTAGGATGTCTCAGTGAATGATTATTGTCTGTAATGGGTGCCACAACAACAAGCCTTCATCTCAGATCAGTGTCCAAATGACAAGCATTCATTAATTATAAATGCCCTAGTGACTAGCCCTCCTCTGTGATTTGTGTCTTACTGTTTCTTCTCCCGAAAAGTTGCTCCTGTAAATTTGTTTTCTAAATAATCTGTGCCCCCAATGACTGGTCCTTTCTGGAATTGGTGCCAAAATGACAGGTCCTCTTCTGTTCTGCACGCCCAAGTTTCTTGTCCTTCTTTGTGAATGATGTCTCAGTTACTGGGCCTTCTGAACAATGGATGCTTCCAGAAAGAGTGATCTCCTCCATTATATGCACAAGTAATGGGAACTCCTCTGTGATTGGTGTCACAGTAACTAGCTCTCCTCCATAATGGTCACCAGCATGACTTACTCTCCTTTGTGATGGGTGATCCAGTGACTTGGCCTCCTCTATAATGTGTGTCCCAATGACTGGACCTACTCTGGGATTAGTGTCCCAGTGACTGGCCTTCATATGTGATGTGTGCACCAATACTAGCCCTACATTGTGATGGGTATGAAATTGACAGATTCTCCTCGACGATGGGTGTCCCAGTGTTTGGTTCTCCTCCATAATGTGTTATATTGACTGGGTTTCCCTTGTGGTTGATGCCCCAGTGACTGGTTCTCTTTTAAATTGAGTGCCCCAATGACTGGCCCATCTCTGTGATGGGTGTTCCACTCATTGGTTTTCCTCCATGATTGGTGTCCTAGTGACTAGCACTCCTCTGTGATGAGTATGATCGTGATTCACCCTCCTCCATGATGAATGCCTCAGTGACAGGACTTCTTTGATCTGAACACAAGTGACTGAGTCTCCTCTTAGTGATGGGTGACTCAGTGATTGATTTTTCTCTGTGACGGGAGCCTAAGTGACTGGCTCTCCTCTATGATATGTGTCCCAGTGTCTGGCTTTCCTCTGTGATGTGTGCCCCAGTGACAGGTTCTTCTTTTTGATGTGTGCCCCAGTGACTAACCTTCTTATGTGATGTGTGCCCCAGTGACTGGCCCTTATCTGTAATATGTGCCCTAGTGACTGGCACTCCTCTGTGATGGGTGCTTCAGTGACTGGTCCTAATTCACAATGTGTGACTGGCTGTCATTCATAATGAGTGCCCTAATGACTGAAACTCATTTGTTATAGGTGTACAGTGACTGCCCCTCCTCTGTGATGGATTTCTCAGTGACTCTCCTTCCTTTGAGATGGGTGCCCCAGTGACTAGGCCTTTTCTGTGTTCAGTGAATAGCCCTCCTCTGTGATGGGTGTCCCAGTGACTAGCCTGCCTCTATTATGGGAACACCCTTGACTTGCCCCCATCTGTGACTGTTGCACAAGCAACAGGCCTTCCTCTGCTCTGGGTGCCCAGTAATTGCCGCTCCTCTGTGAAGAGTGTTACAGTGTTTGGACTGTCTCTGAGATTGATGCCCCAATGTTTGGCTGTCTTCTTTGATGGCTTTCCCAGGGGGTGGCCATCCTACGTTATGTGTGCCCCATTGACTACACCTCCTCTGTTATGGTAGCACCAGAAACTGTCCTTCCTTTGTGTGTGTTTTCCAATGACTGGCCCTCCTCCATTATGGGTGCCCAGTCACTAAACCTCTTTTGTGATGGGTATTCCAGTGATTGGCTTTCCTCTGTGATGACTGCCCCAGTGACTGGTCCTGGACAAATAACCGACCCAGTTATTGATTATTCTCAATAGGTGTCCATGACTGGCACTCCTCTGAGATAGGAATCCCTGTGACTGAACTTCTCCTCTGATGGCTATACATGTGACTGGTCCATCTCTGTGATTGGTTTCTCATTGACTACACCTCCTCTGTTATGAATGTCCAGTAGAGTAGCCCTCCCCTGTGATGTTTATCCCAATGACTTGCCCTGTTCTGTGGTGGGTGTTCCAGTGATAAGCTCCTCCATAATTTGTACCCCAGTGACTAGCCCTACTTTGTGATTTGTGTCCCAGTGACTGACTTCCCTCTGTGATGTGTGTTCCAGTTCTTGGGCCGCCTCTGTTATGAGTCCCAGTTTCTGTCCATCCTCCATGCGTGTTACCATTTATTGGCCTCTATCTATGATGGTTGCCACAAATCAAGCCCTGTTATGTGTTTCCCAGTGGCTAGGCTTCTTTGATGCTTTCCTTTGTGACTGGAACTCCTCTGTAATAGATGTCACAGATACTGGCTCTGCTAAGTGAAGGGAGATACAGTGATTGTCTCTTCTCCTGATGGATGCTTCATTGCTGGATCCTTCTGTGATATTTGCCCTAATATCTGACCATTCTCTTTGATGAGTGACTCAGAGACTGGTTCTCTTCTGTGATAAGTTGTTCAGAGAATAGACTTTCTCTAATATTGGTGCTCCAGGGACATGTCTTCCTGTGTGATGTGCCCCAGTGATGGACCATTAATATATTGGGTACCCCAGTGACTGGCATTCCTCTATGAGGGATGCCCCAGTGATATGCACTTCTCTATGTTAAGTGCCCCGGTGACTAGCTCTCCTTTGTAAATGGATGCTCCTGTGAAAGTCTCTCCTCTAAGATGAGTGCACAAATGATATTCCTCCAATGGGATGGGTGTCTGAGTGAGAGACTCTCCTCTGTGATGGGTGTATGAGTAACTGTGTCTCCTCTGTGATGGGTGTCCAGTTACTGGGACTCCTTTGTGATGGATACCCCAGTGACTGTCCCTCTTCTGTGATGAGTCCCTCTGTTTCTTTCTTTCTTCTTTGGTGTCTCATTGACAGACCCTACTTGTGATCAGTGCTCCATTGACAGGCTCTCCTCTGTAATCGTTGCCACAGTGAGTGACTCTTCTTTTATGGATACTCCAGAGACTGAATCTCCTCTGTGATGGGTGTGCCAGTGAATGGCTTTCTTCTGATAGATGCCCTAGTGACAAGGCCTTCTCTATAATATGTGACCCAGTGATTAGGATTCCTTTGTGATGGAGGACCCAGTTATTATTGCCCTTCATTTTTGAACAATGCCCCTTTGACTGATTCTCCTCTGAGATGGCTACCCCAGTGAATAACTTTACTCTGTTACCACTGACCCAGAAAGAGAGTCTCCTTGAGAATGAGTTCCTCAGTGATTAGTCCTCCTCAATTATGAGTGCCACATTGACTGTGCCTCCTCAGCAATATGTACCTTCATGACTAAACCTCCTTCATAATGGGTGCCCCAGTGACTAGCCCTCTTCTATGGTTGGTGTCTCAGTAACTGGGCCATCCATGATGGGTGGTCCAGTCACAAACTCTCCTTTGTGATTTGTGTCCAGGTGACTAATGTGTCCTAATGACTGACACACTTCTGTGATGGCTGTCCCAGTGTCTGGTACTTTTCTGCATTCGGTCCCTCAGTAACAGTCCCTCTTTTTTTTTTTTTTTTTAGTGCCACACTGATGGTCTCTAGTCTGTGATTATTGCTCCATTGACACTTTCTCCTCTGTAATCAGTGCCCCTGCGACTGGACCTATACTGTGTTGGGTATCCCACTAATTGACGTCCTTTGTAATCGGTGTCCCAGTGACTTGCTGCACCCTATGATGTTTGATGAAGGGACTGGCTTTCCTCTGTGAGTAGATTTTCAGTGACTGTCTCTTTTTGGTGATAGGAGTCACACTGCTAAGGTTTCTTGTGTAATGGGTGCCACAGTGACTTGTTTTCCTTTCTGATGAGTGCATTAGTGATTGACCCTACTTTAAGATGGAAGTTCCAGTAAATGGGATATCTCCATAATGGGTGCACAAGGGAGTAGTCCCCATCTGTGATAGGAGTACCAATGATTGGTCCTCCTCCAAAATGAGTTTCCTAGTGTTTTGCCCTCCTCTGTGATGGCTTTCACAGTGATTAGCCCACCTTCATAATGAGTTCCTCAGTTATCGTCTCTCTTCTGAGATGGGTTCCTATGTGACTAGCTCTTCTCTGAGATTGGTACCCTAGACACTGGTCCTTCTTTGTCATGGGAGTCTCCTTGATTACCTATTCTTTGTGATGACTATCCCAGTGATTCAACTTCCTCTGTGATTCTTTCCCAAGTGACTAGGCCTTATGTATAATATGCGCCCTAGTGGACTAACCTTCTCAGGTGATGTGAGCCTCAGTGACTGGTCCTCCTCTATAATATGTATCCCAGTGTAGGGCACTTCTCTGTGATGGGTTCCCCAGGGACTGGCCCTCCATAATAAATGCCGTCATGAGTGGTCCTTCTTCATAATGAGTGCTCCAATGACTGTTCTACCTTGAGTGTGCAGTGACTGTTCCTTCTCTGTGGTGGGTGCCCAAGAAACTGACCTTCCTCTGAGATGGTTGCCCCAGTGACAGGGTCTCCTCTATAATCAGCGCCTCAGTGACTAGCCCTCCTCTGTGATGAGTGTCCCAGTGACTAGACCTCCTCTATAATGGGTGCACCTTTGACTGGCCCCTACCTATGATGGGTACATAAATGACTGGCCTGCCTTTGTGACAAAAGCCTCAGTGACTAATCCTCCTTTGTGATTGGCACCCCTGTTACTAGCTGTCCTCTGTAATCATTGCACAGGTTACTAGTTCTCCTACACAATGGGTACCCCAATGACTAGACATTTTTCCTTATGAATGGCCCAGTGACTGGAACTTCTCAGTGATTCATGTCCTAGTGACTATCCCTACCCCAGAATGGATGCCCTAGTGACTATCTCTCTTCAGTGATGAGTTTCTCAGTGACTTTTTCTCTTCAGTAATTCATTCCCCAGTGATTGGCCCTCCTCTTTGATTTTTTTCCAGTGACTTTCCCTCCTCAGTGATTCATATCTCTTTCCTTTCTCTGTTATGAGTGCCTCAGTATCTTTCCCTTCTCTATGTTTTGGACACCATCGAATGGCCCTTCTTTCTGATTGATGTTCCAGTGACTGGGTCTTCTCTGTAAACTGGATCCCATTTAATGACCCTCATCTATGATGGGTGCCCCAGTGAACAGACCTCCTCTGTGATGGGTGTCCCAGTGACTATCCCTTCTCTGATCACTGCCCCAGTGATTGGCCAACCCTCCATTGTGTGCAACAGTGACTGGGCATCTTCTAATATAGGTGTCTTAGTGATTGTCCCTTCTTTGTAATATGAACCCCAATGACTATTCTATGATGGATGCCCAGGTGATTAGTCATTCACTTTGATGGGTGAACTACTATCTGTATTTCCTTTTAATGGTTGCCCCCGTGACTGGTCATCCTCTGTGATAGGTGTCCCTGCAGATGGCCCTATTCTGTCATAGGTTTCTCAGTGACATTGCCTCCCAGTCACTAGCCCTCAGTCATATTGAATGTCCTAATGTCTAGTCATTCTCTGTAATGATTGCTCCTGTGACTGACTATCCTCTGTGCTGGTTGCCACAGTGACTAAATCTCCTCCAAAATGGGTGATCTAATGATTTGTTTTCTTATGTAATGGATGCCACAGTAACTGGTCCTCCTCTGTGATGGATGTCCCAGTGGCCACCCCTCCCTATGGTTTAAGTCCCAATTACTGGATCTCCTCCATAATGAGGACCCCAGTGAATGGACTTACTCTGTGATTAATGTCCCAGTGGCTTACCTTCATATATGATGAATAATCCAGAGACTAGCACTTCTCTGTGATGAGTGTCACAGAGCCTTGGTCCCTACCACAATGGACGCCTGAGTGACAGGACATTTTTTGTGATGGTGCCCCAATGACTGACCATCCTCTTTTGATAGGTTCTCTTTTGTAATGTTTAGCCTAGTAACAGGGCCTCCTCCATAATGCGTGCCCTAGTGACTGGTTTTCCTTTGTTCTGGGTGTCCCATTGACTGGTCCTCCTCCATAAAATGTGTTACATTGATTATTCCTGTTCAGTGATTGCTGCCCCAATAACTGATACTCCTCCAAATTGAGTGTCACAGTATCTAGTCTTTCTCTGTGATGGGTCACCTGGGGACTTGCTGTCCTCTGTCATGGGTGTCTCAGTGACTAGCTCTCCTGTGTGATAGAGTCCTCAGTGACTAGGACTTCTATATAATGGATACCACTATGGCTGACCCTTCTCTCTGATGGATATTCAAGAGTCTGAACCTTTCTGTAAAACATGACTCAATAAATAATCCTTCTCAGTGATGGGTGACCCAGGGGATATCTTTTCTCCGTGAATACTGGTCCAGTGACTGGTTTCCTAGGTAATGATTGCCCAGTGAATATTCATCTTCCATTATGAATGCCCCATTGACAGAGCATTCTGGATGATCGGTGCACATGTTACTGATCCTCCTTCATAATGTGTGTCCAGTTATTAACTCTCCTTTGTGATTGGTGTCCCAGTTACTATGTCTTCTACATGATATGGGCCCCTGTGAGAAGTCCTTTTTAGTTATTTATATCCCAGTGACTGGCCTTCCACAGTGATAGGTGCAACAATGACTGGCCCTCTTCTGTGAATAGTGTTGCCCCCATGACTAGTTCTTTTTTGTTATGCAAGATCCATTCACTGGCCCTTTATTATGGGTGTCCCAATTACTACCCCACTTCTATGATGGAATCCCCAGTGACTGACCTTCCTCTGTGAAGGATTTCCGTCTGTAACAGGGCCTTATTGACTGGTTTTATTCTGTGATAAATGTTCCAGTTACAGGCTGTACCCTGTAATCATTGCCCCCATGACTTGCCCCCTTTTCTTATGACTACACCATGACAGACCTCCTCTGGGATGCTTGCTTTAGTGACATCCTCCTCTGTGATGAATGTCTCAACTGTTAGCTTTCCTCTGTTATCACTACCCCAGTGACTGAGTCTCCTTGAAAATAGATGCCATAGAGACATATCATCCTCTGTTTTGTGTGTCCCAGTGACCAGATCTTCTCAGTTATTGCTGCCCCAGTGACGACTGGACCTCATACATAGTTAATTCCCTAGTAACTAGCCCTCTTTTGTAATGGGTATCCCAGTTAATGATGCTTAATTATAATTTGTGCAACAATTGCAAGTCCGACTTTATGATTGGTGTTTCAGTGATTGATCCACTAAGTGATGGGTGGCCCAGTGACTGATCCTTCTCTGCTATGGTTGTCACAGTGACAAGCTCTACTCTGTTATAGGTGTCTCAGTGACTAGCCCTCCTCTGTGAGTTGTGCCTCTGGGACTGGCTCTTCTCTTTTATGGGTGCTACAATCACTGACCCTTTATTATGGGTTTTCTAGTTACTGCTCCACCTCTGTGATCGGTTCTTTAGTGACTGACCCTTCTCTGTGAAGTCTGTCCTATCGACTGGCTCTTCTCTCTCATCAGGACTCATTGACTGTTTCTCCTCTGTGTTTGGTGATTCATTGACTGGCCTCACTATATGACATGTCCTACTCTGTGTTCCAGTGACAGGCTCTCCTCTGAAATAAATAGCCCCAATGACTGGCCCTCTTCTGTGTTGCGAATCCCCTTAACAGACCTCTTCTGTGATGTGTGACCCAATTAGTGGTCATCCACTGTGATGGATGTCCCAGTGACTGGTCTCTTCTGTGATGGGTGCCCTAGTATCTAAGTCTGCTCAGTGATTGGTGCCCTGGTGAATGACTCTTCTCAGTGATGGGCATCCCAGTGACCAGCTCTCTTCTGTAATGCGTGCTCCAGTAATTAGTCTTCTACTGCGATGGAAGCCTCAGTGATTGGTCCTCCTCCATAATTAATTCCTAATTGACCGTCTCTTCTATGTGATTTGAATTCCCGTGACTGGGTCTCCTACATAATGGATGCCCCAGTAAGTAAACCACATCTGTGATGCTTGCCCTAGTGAATGGCCCTTATCCAAAATAGGTTGTTCATTGACACCACCTCCTCTGTGTTGGGTGTCCTAGTGACTGGCCCTCCTCTGAGATGAGTAACTCTTTGATATGGCATCATCCGTGATAGAGAATCCTGTGTCTGGACCTCTTCCATAATTAGTGACCCAGTAAAGAGTCCACAAAAGTGATAGGTCCCCAGTTACTCGCTCTTCTCTGTTATGGGTGTCTCAGTGACTAGCACTCCTTTCTTATGGGTGCCTCAGAGACTGTTCATATTCTGTGGTGGATGCCTCACTGACTACACATCCTTTGTGATGGAAGCTCTAGAGACTAGGCTTTCTCTGTTATCAGTTCCCAAGTCACTAGACCTCCTCTATAACGGGTGACCCAGTGACTGTCTTGCCAATATTATTAGTACACTAGTGATTGGTTCTCTTTCTAATGGATGCCCCAGTTACTGGGCCTCCTCTGTGATGGTTGCCTCACTGACTAGCTCTCCTTATGATAAGTTCATCAGTGACAAACTGTCCTCTGTGATGAGTGTCCCAGTGACAAGCTCTCCTTTGTGATGGGTACACCAGTGACTGGGTATCTTACTAATGGGAGATTGAGTGACAGAACTTTCTCTGTGATGGGTGTTCCAGTGACTGGACATCCTCTGTGACAGATGACTCATTAATTGTCCCTCCTCAGTGATTGATGCCAGGTGAATAGTCCTCTTCTGTGATGGGTAACACAGGTACTGTGCCTCTTCTGTGATAGGTGCCCTTGTGATAGGTCCCCCTCTGTGATCAGAGTACCAGCGACTAAGCCTCCTCTTAATGGGTATCCCAGTAATGGATCCTCCTCTGTGACTGGTGCCTCAATAACTGACCCTTAAGAGTGATGAGCTCCTCAGTGACTGGCTCTCCTCTGTGATTAATATCCCGACGAATGATGTTCCTCCATGATGGGTGCTCCAGTGAAAAGCCTTTCTCTGTAATCACTGCCACAGTGACAGGATCTTCTACATAATGTGGGCCCTACTGTCTACCTCTCCTCCTTTATGGGTGCTCCAGTGACAGGGCCTCCTTCATGATTAGTGCTCCAATGACAGGCCTTACTCCATAATGTGTGCCCTTGCCAATAGTCCTTCTGTGAATGGAGACTCAGTAACTGGCGCTCCACCATAACTTATTTTCGAGTTACTGGGCCTCTACCATAATAGATGTCCCAGCCACTGTCCCTCTTCAATTACATGTGCCTCCATGACTGTGTCTCCTCTGTGCCTGACACTCCAGTGACTGGCCTACCTCCATAATAATTGGCCCAGCAAATAGCCCTCCTCTGTGAAGAGTGTACCATTTACTGGGCCTCCTCAATTAGTGATGCCCCAGTGACTAGCCTTTCTTTGTGATGGATGTCCCAGTGACTGGGCCACCTACATAATGTGTGTCCAATGACAGAGCCTCCCCTGTGATTGGTGGTACAAGGACAGATCTTTATATATAATGTGTGTCCCAGTGTTTAAACCACTTCTGTGAGGGAGTGTCATGGTGACACAGACTCCTCCATATGGGTATCCCAGTGAGTCAGTCTCTTCCGTGATTAATGTCCCAATAATTGTCATTCGTGTGTTGGGTGCCCTAGTCACTAGCTCTGTTCTTTTATGTTTCCTATTAAATAATTCTCTTTTAAAATATGTGCAACTGTGACCAGTTTTCCACAGTGATGGGTGCCACATTTTCTATTCCCCTTCAATTATGTCTGCCCTTGTGACTGGCCCTCATCTCTGATGATTGTCCCAGTGATTGGGACTCCTCCATAATTGGTGCTCCATTGGCTGGTCCCCTTTATGATTGGTGTCACAATGACTGGTCTTTCTCAAATTTGGTAACTCAATGACAAAATCTCTGTTATTTGTGTCCTGGTGACTGGTCCTCCTCTGTGATGGATAACCCAATGACTGGATAACCTTTGTGATAGATGCCCCTCTGATTCGGCCACATTCCATTGTGGGTACCCCATTGACTAGCCTTCCTCTGTGATGAGTGCCCCAGTGACTAACCCTCCTCTGTGAAAAATGTCCAAGTGACAGATCCTATTTGTGACTAAATTTTCTATATGGATGGTGCCTCAATGACTGGGTCTCTTAAATAATTAGTGTCCCAGGGACTAACCCTCTTCCATTCTGGATACCTCAGTAACTGGATTTCAGTGATTGTTGCCCCATTGTCTTATCTGCCTCCATAATAGGTGTCTTAGTGACTTGACTGCCTCTGTGATGGGTTTCTCAGTCACTACCCTACCTCAGCGATTAATACACCAGAGACAGGATCTCCTTTGTGATGGTTTTGCCAGTGACTGGGCCTCCTCAGTGATTCATGCTCTTGTGACTAACTTCTTATGCTATTGGTTTCACACTGACTATCTCTCCTTTATGTTTTGTGACTCATTGAATGGCACTCCCCTGTGATCAGTGCTCCATTGTCTACCTCTTCTCTGTAATCAAAAACCCAGTGACTGTCTCATATCTGTGATTGGTACTCTAGTGACTAGAACTTCTCTCTGATGGGTGTACCAGTAACTGACACTTCTCTGTGATAAGTTACCCAGTGATTGGGCCTCATTCTAATGAGTTTTCCAGTGACTGAATCACTTTGGTGAGTGCCTTAGTGACTGGTCCTCCTCTGGGATAGGAGCCTCGGAGGCTGTGTCTTACCTGTGATAAGTGTCCATGTTACTAGCCTTGATCTGTGATGTAATCCACGGTGACTGGCTCCTCTCTATGATTGGTGCCACAGTGAATAACCCTCCTCTGTGATAGGTTCCTCAGTGACTGTGCCCCTTCTGTGATGGGATCCTCAATTACTATCCCACATCTTTAATGGATAGCTTTGTGTCAAGCGGTCTTCTGTAATGAGTGACATGGCACTGGCTATTCTCTGTAATAGGTGCCCCAGTGGCTAAACATTTTTTACAATGGATTCCCCTGTGACTGACCATCTTCTGTGATAAGTACCAGTGTGACTTGTTCTCCTCTGAGATGTGTGACCCTGTGACAGACTTTCTTTCTTGATTGGAGCCACAGTGGCTGGATCTCCATAATGGATGCCCCATTTAAAGTCCCTCCTGCAATATGTGTGCCCCACTGAATGGGCCTCCTCTGTTAGTGTAGTCACAGTGAATCGTCCTCCTCTGGGTTTGGTGTCCCATTGACTAGGCCTTCTCTGTGTTATCTCGATGCATAGTCTGTCTCTGTGATTCATATCCCAGTGACTAGTCCTCTTCTGTTAAGGTTGCCAACTGAACCTCTGCTGGGCCTCAGTGACAATTCTCTGTGACGGGTACACAGTGGCTGGGCCTCTTATGGGATAAGTAATCCAGTCATCTATGATGACTTCTCCAGTGACAAGCCCTCCTCTGTAATCAGTGCCTTCATAACTAATGTGCCCCTCAACTAATGGGTGCTCAAAAGTTTTACACTAATCAGAAATTGTTCCTTAGTGACTGACTTTCCTCTACAATAGTTGCCCTATGGAAAGCACTCCTGTATGATGGGTGCTCCAGTGACTGGATTTCTCTGTGATATGTGCCCCCAATGACTGCCCTTTCTTTGTGATCAGTACCTCAGTGGCGTGCCCTCCTCATTGTGGGGTGCCCT
>CAUYQG010155137.1:0-14900 GCA_963574415.1 Tarsius wallacei
ATGTTACCTAGTGATAACTGCCTGCTAGAATTCTACTCATACTGAGTGAGTATTTTCAAAGGCTGATACTTTATAATTTGGGTGCTTGTTGCCACTATTTAACTAAACATCAAAATTGACTCCTTGGTTTCCAAGTAGAACAAAGCCCTTGCTTCGCTTGATACTGGAGGAAATACATG
The DNA here is from genome assembly GCA_963574415.1 of Tarsius wallacei. Taxonomy (NCBI): domain Eukaryota; kingdom Metazoa; phylum Chordata; class Mammalia; order Primates; family Tarsiidae; genus Tarsius; species Tarsius wallacei. The sequence goes on from CAUYQG010155137.1 coordinate 180, forward strand.
TAAAGGTCAAACATGAGTTTGAAAATAGTCTGGATACTGTATACTAAGCTGCAAGGTGGCCAACTTATATCACAGATAAAACCTAGAGCAGGTTAAAATAATCAAAGGTGTCACAGAAGAGCACAAATCGCCAGGGAAACCCTAAAACTCTGGCACACCAAGAGGCAGATTACATGTTCCAGAGGGTCAGTGGGCTGGGGAGAGGGAGGGCGAGCCTCCCAAGACTGCTCACCCACAGAGCGAAGTCAGCCGAATACCACAGAGAAATGAGAAGCGACTCAGTTCGGTTGAACACATTTTTGTGTGTGTGAGAAACAGAAAACGTTGAACTCATCTGCTTTTTCAATTATGAACAGGAAACATAAAACTATACTCAATAATATACCAAAAACTGTAATAAAAAGGCTTCTGGCCCCTGCTACAGCCAGGGGAAGAGAGAAGGAGCCGTGGGAGGGCAGGCGGGCAGGGAGAGAAGAGGAGGCACGGCAGGGTCCGGTCACCCCCAGCATCCGTCACTGTCAGGCCCCCTCGCTTTTCACAGTGCCCACCTCAGGACTATCCCATTTCCTTGCGTCCTAAAACTTCCCAAGTACACTCTTTGCTTCTATTTTCTCCCCCCCATCTCTCCCAAACAACCCCCCTCCCCACCATTCTGAGAGAACTGAGAAGGTCACCAGGCCCCCCCTTTGCCTAATCACAGAACTTACTCCTTGCAGCCTTTCGACTGGATTTTCAATGGCTACTCAGCCCTTCCTTATTGCTTTAAATGACCTAAGATATTGACATGGTTAAAAAAAAATACCAAGAAGCTTATCATGACCAGCACTGCCTCTCTCACCAAAGCTACTATCTCTTGATTATCACCTAGAAATCATCCTAGGCCAGGTGCGGTAGCTCAGCCTGTCATCCCAGCACTTGGGGAGGCCGAGGCGAGAGGATTGCCTGAGCCTGGGGTTCGAGACCAGCCTGGGCAACTTGGTGAGACCTCGTCTCTACAATAAATCACACATACACACACAAAAATAGCCAGGCATGGTGGAATGCATCTGTAGTTTCAGCCACTTGGAAGGCTGAGGCAGAAGGATCACCTAAGCCCAGCAGGTCGAGGCTGCAGTGGCCATGAGCATGTCACTGCATTCCAGCCTGGGCGACCGAGTGAGACTCCAACTCAAAAAGAAAAAAGAAAAAAAAGAAAGATAGAACGAAATCATCCTGGACTTTATGACACATACACAAGGATTTAGCTCTTTAAAAGCTCCCCTTTCTGTTCTCTTCTGCCTTCTCCCAAAATGATTTAGTTATATTCTCACTTTCTCTTCTGTTCACTTTGCAATTTTGAACAGCATATTTAGACTTATAATTCTTTTCATATCAACCATATATTGTTATGTATGCTACCCCACTGACAATGGAAACCATTTACAGACAAGCAGCTCACTGATCACATAAACTTGTCTTTATTTATTTTACTGTCTTCATCAATATGACATTACTATTCCAGGAAGCTCTTGCCCAGGAAGACACAACTTGAAAATATGTTTACTGTTTGTTTCTGGAATTTCTTGAAAGTCCATTTAAGTGAACGTCAGACTGTGCAAGCTTTCACTAGATAGTATCAAATGACTGTGTCCTCTTCAAGACTCCTGAAATCCTCACCTCAACATTCTTGCTTTGCGGTGTCGGTGTTACCCACTCCAAAACTAGTAAGTCATGATACTAATCAAGCCCCCACACTGAAGGATTCACTTTAAACCAGACCTTATAATGAGTGTCATAAATATCCTGGCTTTGCCTTGCCCTCCTGAGACACTACAAAGTCTCCACAAAGGTATTTTTCTCCCTCTTATGACAGCACACTAGAAACTCAATTTTGCCTTACTAACAGGTAAACTAACTAGGTGGCATTTTGGAGCCAGCATCGAACAATTTTGGCAGTTCCGCTGAAATTCAATGGAGACCTCTTCACCATCACTACCTAAGACTCTGAATTCAAAAACAGTATTCCTCTGAGCCCTGTCGCCTCCTGCTGGGGTCTCTCTGACCTTGACAATGAAGTTTCTAAGTTCTGCATTGGGTCTGGCTCTGACTTCTTTTTTATTTCATTTCTTTGAACTCTCCCAATGCTGAGTTTTTTGTGTCCTAGGATTAAGAAACTCCTTTTAGGAATTCTTTGATTATCTGATAGGATTAGAAAAACTTTTATCCTTGGTGGAAATCTGCCTTATTATTATTATTATTTTGAAAGCACATTCAGTTTTATTTTTTAAACATTTTTATTTAAATAAGGAGATTCTTTCATATGGAAAGAGTGAATACAATCACATATTTGAAAGGAGAAACAACAGGCACTGAACCAGAGGGAAAGGGCAGAGGGGGAGTACAATAGCACCAGTTGGTGAATCTACGACTCCATTTCCCATCCAAGGTAAACATCCCCCAAAACAATGTATAAACAAGCTGCACATAACACCGTCGTCTGCCCTTTCCGATATCTGGTCTACGTGAAAAGATAGAGCGGAAGGGCCAAAGCAAAAATACAAAAGAAACAAAAACCAAACACAATCCTCTCAAGAACAAAACACCCCCCACTCCTACATCCAATCTTCCGGCATGAGGCCCAAAGTTCAGAGCACAGTCTCCCCTTGAAGGATGGGAGGATGAGAGTCTGTGCTGCCGCCATCCTGGAGGCACCAAGCTGGGGTGGAGAAATGCCAACAGCAGGTCTCAGGCACCTGAAAGTTCACGAGCCAGAATGCGCTGGGGCCTCATTGGAGCGGGGCGGTGATAGTGTCTGCCCCCAACTCCGCACTACTCCCGTCCGACCCCGATGCCCTTCTTGTCTTGGGTCCGTCTCACATTTCAGAGGACAGCTGGCTTTCTGGAAGTCTGCGTTTCTCACTCATCACAGAACATGACAAAGCACACACTTTCCAGTGTCCGTGGTTGTCAAAGGACAGGAAATCTGCCTTACTCTGAGCCCTTCTAGCCGTGTCTGTCTCTCCTTGTTGTTTTTGCTTGAGATCTTTAAGAGGCAAGTTCAAAGGAGAGAGGACAGAGACGCAGTCTGTTGCCCAAGTTGGCCCCAGGATGAAGGTTTGTTTCTTCATCCTTCGGAAAACTGTGCTCTGGGTCAGTTTTCGAACCTTACAAGCACTTTTCTCACGGTTGCTGTTTTGTCTGTGAGACTCTGGCTCTGGAATAGATCTCTGCTCTAAAACTTTCTGTCCCATGGGAGTGAAAATTCATCAAGTTTTCCACTGAGATTGCCCAGCCTTTTGGATGGGGACCCAAGTCATGAGGTGCACAGTGACTTTCAACCAATCTGTCCACGTTCTCGTGGGCTTGTCTCTGTCTAAGTCAAATGCTCCAACCTTCTGGGCCACACTCCTGCTTCTTACATGTACTCATGCCAAATTCAGATTCATGAGCTGACTTTCAAAATGGCATGCCAGAATTTTTGATATGAACTAAAGATGTTTATTTGAGAAATACCTTAGGATGAAAAAGAGTAAATACCAAATATCTACATTTTTTGAGTGATTCAAAGAAGCATCTGAAAGAAATTCAAATTCCAAAATTGTTTCTTTAAGAGATTCCCTGGCCAAAGCCAAGGACAAATGCGTACGTCTTAAACAACCTTTCCTCTGGATACTTCCACAACTCACAATTTGCAGCACTAGGGCCTTCATCTCCCTGTTCCTCTTCCCCCATCCTGTGTGCCTCCATTTCCCTCTGCTTCTCTTTCTTCTTCAGTCCATCCCCTTCCCTCCTGGCTGACCAGAAACCCTCCATGCCCAGCTACCCTTTAAAGTTAACCCCTTTCAGAACAGGAAACAAACAAACAAACAACCCCCCCAAAAAAAACCCTGGTTTTTAATTCATGGGCTCAATGTAAGCTAAGAGCCATCGAAAAATGACTTTCTAATGCCTAGACAAGATATTGTGAAATTTACAGAGGAATTTAGAATAGTTTTAATTGTGTATAATGTGGGGGCTACCAGATCTGAATCAATTAGTTTATGTTAGTGGGAATCTCAGATGCAAAAAATCAGATGAAGAAGGCAGGATGAGAAGAGCTTGAGTATAACTTAAAAGACCCAAAATTGCATCAGAAGACCAGAATCACATTCCCACAACCACAGACACGCCAATTTTTCTCTCCCTCCTGAGCGTCTAAAATTCCATCCATTGGGCCATTCCCTTAGGCTGACCGACAGGAAAAAGAGAATGCCAGGAGACCGGTTATGTTAAAGCTGGGCGGATGATGGGGCCACATGTCCTGCTGAGTAGTCAGGAAGTGGGGGGTGTGAGGAGAGGCCAATCCTAGGCTGATGTCTGACAGGTCGGGTAGACGCCATCATTCATGCTGGGGTCTCTTTGCGGCTCTTGGATACCCAGCCATGATGAAAACATTCTCATCTCAGGAGGGGGCAGAGCAGCTCACCTAGCTTTTTTTCCCCTCCAGATGTGAGCAGGGAAGACACAAGAGAAAGAAGTTTCTTAGATAATATCTTTAGGTGAGATTCCCCATCATAGTGTGTTCTAACAAATTCACCCAACACAAATTTAGAAGCATAATATTTGTCATAGGACAGCCATACTTTAGGCTATTTTAGCATACAAGGTCATATAGATTTATAGGTCAATAGTATCAGATCAATTTAGCAAAGAACATGTTAATAAAATAATTGCAAGGACTCAAAGGCTGAGGACTAGAACCATCTGGAGGTGTTTTACTCATGTGTCTAGCGGCTGATAATGGCTATTGAGTGGGACTTCAGCATTGAGAAATACCTTAGGATGAAAAAGAGTAAATATCAAATATCTACATTTTTTGAGTGATTTGAAGAAGCATCCAAAAAATTTTCAAATTCCAAAATTGTTTCTTTAAGAGATTCCTTGGCCAAAGCCAAGGAAAAATGGTACACTGGTCTGTGGTATACTGGCCTGTGGCCTCTCCATGTGGTCTCTCTGGGAGGCTAGTTTGGGCTGCCTCACAGCATGGAGGCCGGGATATAAGAGTAAGTATCTGCAGCGAACAAGGCAAAAGTGCCCAGTATTTTATGATCTGGGCTTGGAAGTCACGTGGCATTTCTTCCACTGACTGCCAGTGAAAGACACTGCTAGGGTCAGTGGAAGTCACAGTGGTCCGTCTACCCAGATTCAATGGATGGAACACAGAGCCCTTCATTCCAGGAGAGGAGTGTTGGGTCACAGTGTAAGAAGAAACGGAAGACACTGCTGTGGATGTTTGGAAAACAGTAAGGCACGAGCGTACTTCGAGGTTTTTGGTTGAGTGAATTTCCATCAGCTGAAGTCCCTGGGAGAGCAGCTCTGTTTCTCAAAAGCACATCTCCTTTTCTCACTGTCTGATTTTGCTTTAGGGGGTAGGGAAGGTAGCCCTAGATTGGGCCTGAAGGGCTTCTTCTAATGAGACTGAGCAAGCTCCGCACCCCAAAAAAGCTTTCTGAGGAAAGAGGCGCTGAGGGGGCTCTTGGCTTCCCCAACCTTGTTCTAAAGGAAATCAACAGGGTGAGCAGGTTTCATGCACTGAGTCAGGGACTGCCAGAGTAATAGGACCCTTAAGCAGGTAAGGTGGAGGGGGGAAAATGATAAAGTAACGCTTACCCCAAACTCACTCTTACGTATACAGCTGAGCAGAAAGGAAAGGAAATTTTATGTTAAGAACCTAGATATACGAAGACCCTACTTAAGTGAGCTTGGCAAAATCAATGACTTGGAAGACCTCAATAATCCAGAAATTTCCCATTACTTGCATGCTGCCCTGTAAAACACTGATAATGATGGCAGTTTTGAAATTATCTCAATTTGAAATGGAGGAACAGGAGAATAAAAAAGCAAAACAAGACCTGGACTCTGAAAATCTTCCCTCTGTTCCACCACCATGTCCTTCACATGCACATCACCTCCTTGGGACTCCTTCTCAGTCCTTAAAACCCAGTTTAGATGTCACCTCCTATCAGAAGGTTCTCTCTGCCCACAGAGCTAGACCATCCTTGACGTTCCCCTGCTCTCGGCGCATTTTTACATTACAGCACTACCCGCACTGATTATAACAAGTGGTTTATATGTTTTTCTTTGTCACCAGACTGAGATATTTTTGAGGGCAGAAATGATAGCTTATTCGTCTTTTTAATTCACTACTTTGCACAGGACCTGGAATATAAGAGGAACTGAATGAATGAAGAATAAAAAATGGAAGCAGAGAAGACAGAAAGGTAGGCAGGCAGGAAGGAGAAGGATGGATAGATTGATGGGGGCGCTTTAGTTTTCCAAACAAACTTTAGATCTATAACATATGAGTAGATTATATAAGAAGACTCTAGAACTCTGAATGTTTCAAGCTATAGGGTTAGCTGGACTTGTTTTCCTTACACATGTTTCTCATATATTTCATACCACCTTTCTGTTGAGAAAGAGGCTACATCCAGACAGTATGCCATTACAAGACGCAGTCCCAAGTGCTTCCACATGGTATTGTTAAAGTTGTTTGTTTATTTGCGTTATTCTTTTTATGGACTATTTTTTTACATTACAATATTTTCAACATTTAAAAACAAAGTTTGCATCAGAAGTCCCAAGAGTTCAACACGGGGCTATTTGCAGTTTGTAAAACTTAGTCTTTTCTTCTTAATGAACAAAATCAATTTTAACTCAATAAATCCATTTTAATTTACTACAGCTTAGTGGGTGTTACAGCCTCCATGAGCTCAGAGATGGATACAAATTCACCTTTGAAACCTTTGAATTCCAAGGCTAGGATTATGTAACAGACTAATGACGATCTAGATTTAAATGACATAATTTTTTCTACTATTAGGTTAACATATCTGAATCACAGTCAGTCCAGTTGTTAGGACACGCAAATAGTCATTTACCACGGGTACAGTTCAATCTATGCAGCTTATGGAACTGAATGTCAGTGGCGTTCCGCGGGAAGGGTGTTGGGAGCAGTCCTCCGCGGGTACCGGCATTGAGGGGGATGCATTGTGTGCAGAGATTTTTAAAACAATTATAAAATCAGCTAAAAGTCAGTCTGCTTTTTATTATCACCATGTGCCAACAATTCTGAACACTGCCAGTGATTAAATATTCCTCCCCGAAAAAGTCTTTTGTTGGTCTGACTTCTAAACAACCCCTGTGGTTATTGTTGAGTTTTAATAATGTATGTGTAAGCTTCAAATTAGCGCATTTTAATAATTTATCCTTTAGTAAACAGTGTGTTCTACATGGAAGTTGATTCCAAGAACTCCCATTATTTAATGGGCTCCCCACCCACATGCTCCCCGTGAAACTCTGTTTGCGACAGGGTGAGCTGTGTGGTCTTTGCGAGGTCCCCTCCAGTCAGGACTCACATCTGCAACCCATGGACTTCACGCTACTCCACGTAACCAGGTGCTTTAAATCAGGAGTGACTGCATGGTGATCTTAGACATGAAATGCAGAACTATCGTGATTTCCATTCTGTCTTCCCATGTGACCACCTGGAGATTTTGTGTTTACAACGCAAGCAGTAAAATCGAGTACAAGCTGAGGTTTACTATTTCTATTCGACAAATGCAAATTTTAGTTTACACGAAAACATTTGACTGAATCTTTAAACAGAAATGTGTGTGTGTGTGTGTATGTGTGTGTGTGTGTGTGTGTGTAAAATATATTTTTTAAGAACTCGAATCTCGCTCTGTCACCCAGGCCGGTCTTGAACTCCTAGCCTCAAGCAATCCTCTTGCCCTGGCCTCCCAAGTAGCTGGGATTACAGGCATGAGCCACCATGCCCTGCCAAAACAGAAATATCTTTAAAACAAAAATGTATTTGCTTTTTAAAAAATTGTCGACTGCTTTAATACTATAAAAAGAATCAAGAAAATAATGCCATTACTCATTATCAGTGCAAATAACTTTGCCATATTGAGAAGTGAAATGTTAAAAGTCAATCCCCCTCTAAGAGCCAAATGCACCGAGCATGCCCATATGTGACATGGCTGGTTGCTGGGGCAACCAGGCAGAGCTGGGGAGCAGGCGAGGGGTCCCCTGGTCACCCTGGGCCTCCTCTTTCAGGCCTCCCCTTCCCAGTTCCACCCCAGCTTCACCAACTGAAAGTTCCATTTCTGAAGTTTCACTCTCAGCAGGCAGATCATGTATTCTTTTATAGCAAGACCATCTCTAAAGAGAATGTACATTTTACAGGAGCCTTTTTTTTGTAAGAAAAAAAAAGCTTCATGAAGACAGAATTCACATATCATGTAATTCACCCATTTAATATGTACAATCCAATGGCTTTTAGTATGCTCACAGAGCTGTGCAACCATCACCACAATCAATGTTTGAACATTTGTATCATCCCCAAAAGAAATGCCATAACCATTAGTAGTCATTCCCTACTTCTAGAGCTCCCTACCCCCACCCATCCTCTCCTCCCCACACTAGAGCTCCCAGCAATCACTTATCTACTGTGAAAACTGCTTATACAAAATGCAGCCATTTTTGTCACACCCAACCAACATTCAGGGGCCATGGGGAAAAATACTCAGGTCACAAATGCCTACGCCAGGAGCCATCTTCGAAGCCCAGCTCAGAACCACATGGGCCTGCTCTAACTTTAAGACACAAATTTCTCGACCCCCTCAGGTTCCCACCCACTCTGGGAGCTTTTCCATCCTTTCAATAAATTCTGCTTTCTAAAAAAAGAAAGACACAAGTTTTACCTAGTAACTGCTACCACTCACCAATCAGAACTTACTAGCTCCTGCAAGACGCTGTCCACACCAGTGAACCTTCTTTCAAAATAACTTACATACCTTCCTTTTTATCCCAATAAATCCCTATCCTCTCCCTCTGTTCTTTGGACACATCTGGGGGCTGCTACCTTGGTGTGCGTGCCCCAAATTTTAATTCTTGCATATTATTCTCAAATAAACCCTTTGCTTGGAGATTCATTGCTCTCTATTTTTTTCATTTTGACACTGGTTTCTGTCTGTATATTCTGGACATTTTCATATAGCACAGTGTTTTCCAGGTTCATCCATGTTGTAGCATGCATGTGTCAATACTTTGTTTTTTTACTGCCAGATACTATTCCATTGCATGGACATACCACATCTCACTGATCTCTTCATCATCTAGTCGATAGGCATTTGAGCTGTTTCCACTTTTCAGCAATCATGAATAATGCTGCCATGAAAATGCATGTACAAGCCTTTGTGTGGACATATGTTTTTAATTCACCTGGGTAGATGCCTAGCAGTGGAAAGGCTGGGCCATGTGGTAACGCTGCTTAACTTTGTAAACAACTGCAAATCTGTTTTTCCAAAGTGGCTGCATCTCTTTCCAATACCACCAGCAGTGTAGGAAAGTTCTAACTGCTCCACACCTGGACAGAGGCCTTTGAAAGCAGGGAGGGAAAGAGGGTGAAGGGAGTCAACATTTGCTGGGCCCTGGACATAAAACACCTATTAACTCCAAGATCTGTGCACTTTTCATTGTGCTACCCTGAGGACCAAAAAGCTTTCAGGAGACTGAATCTTTAGCTTTACAAGGGCAGACATAAGGAACTGGGTGGTGGTTGTTGAGAATCTAAACTTCCTATACCCACACTGCTTCCTGTCCAGTCACCCGACTTGACTGTTCTACCGCTTTCATCAATGTGACTTTACTATTCCAGATAATTCTTGCCCAGGAAGATAGAAGGTGCAAATAATTTAATTGTGCATTCCAGGAACTTTCTAAAAGATCTATCAACCCCTCAACAGAAAGCAGTGGGCAATAGCTTATACCTCAAGACTCCTTTGAATCCCTCACTCAAAATCCTTACCTGGCTCTCTGTGAACACTGAACTGTCATATCATGATCCTTACCTAATCCTAACCAAGTCCCTGAGGTGCATCACCCACCCTAAACCAGACTTCAAAAATCTCATAAATGCCTCAACTTTTCCCTCCCCACTCTGACATGCTACCAAGACTCTATTTAGGTAGTGTTTTCTACACTAGTAAAAACAAACACGGTTTTGTCTTAACAAAAGATTGCTTTGGAGATATTCTGGGAAGCTAGCATTTGACAGTGGATATTTGTGAGAGGAAGTCAGTAACCCCACATATATAGACAGACAGGTGTCTTGCCTCCCTACCTGGAAGGCCAGACCTGCCTAGGAAGTAGCAAAAGGCTCCTGTATGACACAGATGGATATTTTTAAAAGTCACAAAATATTGCGGCAGTAAAATGAGAAAAACCAGAAACCACCATTTAAATGCTCTATAAGAATATAAGTTCTGAGAGGTTTTCAGTCATGAAACTACTCAATTCCTCAACCACCCCCTGCAGTTTGGTCTGTGGCTACCAGGCAGTGGGAGTGTGGAAGAGCCATGACCAGGTTGGCTTAAGTCACACAGTCTGCCCGAGCTTTGGGTTAGCTGCCACATGAAAAGTTACCATCAGTACGAAAAGTCCAGGCCAGGCATGATAGCTTACGCCTGTCATCCCAACACCTTGGGAGGCAGAGGCAAGAGGATTGCCTGATCCCAGGGGTTCAAGATCAGCCTGGGAATATGGTGAGACCTCATCTCTACAATAAATCAAAAAATTAGCTGGCTGTGGTTGCGTATACCTATAGTTCCAGCCACTTGGAGGGCTGAAGCAGAAGGATCACCTGAGCCCAGCAGGTCGAGGCTGTAGTGGCCGTGAGCATGCCACTGCACTCCAGCCTATGTGACAGAGTGAGACTCCAACTCAAAAAAAAAAAAAGAAAGTAAAAAGACAATCCACTGAAAGAAAATACCTTCAAGTCACGGATCTGATACAGTACTAGTATCTAGAATACATCAGGAACACATCTCAATAATGAAAAGAAACAATTTCTAAAATGAGCAGTAGAGACATTCCTCCAAAGATTATATACAAATGGCCAACAAGCACATGACGATAGGCTCAACATAGTTAGGTATCAGGGAAATGCATTTCAAAACCATGAGATTCCACTTCACATCCACTAAGATAGCTAGAAGCAAAAAGACAGAAAAGAACAAATATTGGCAAGGACTAGAGAAAGTAGACCCTCACACACTGCTGGCAATGGTGCAGCCACTGTGGAGAATAGCCTGGTAGATCCTCAAAAGGATGAATGTAGGGCTCCTATATGATTCAGCATTCCACTCCTTAGTATGTATCCAAGAAAAATGAAAACATATCCACAAAAAACTTGTACAAGAATGTTCACAGCAGCATTATTCATAATTGCCAAAAAGTGCAAACAACTCAAATGTCTATCAACTGATAAACGGGTAAATTCACACAGTGGACTATTATTTATCCATAAAAAGGAATAAAGTTTCTATACATGCTATAACATGGATGACCTTGGAAAACATGCTAACCAAAGGAAACAAGCTGCAAAAGACCACATATTCTATTTACATGAAATGGTAAAAACAGGCAAATCTGTAAGACAAAGTAAATGAACAGCTGCCCAGGGCTGGGAAAGAAGAGGGGAGTGGGGAATGGCAGCTAAAAGACATGAAGTTTCTTTTTGGGTAATGAAAATGTCCTAAAATGGACTGTGGTTTGAAACTCTATAAAAATACTAAAAACCATTAAATTGTACACTCTAAATGGATCAATTTTGTATGTGAATTTTATGTCAATACAGAAAAAAGAAGGGTCACTTACATTTTTGGTTATGCTTTATTGCATTTATCAGAGAAATTTTATGTCATTTTGGTCTTCATAAAGGCCTTGGGGTTAACCCTCCAATCAGAAATTCTTTCTTTAAAAGAGATAAAGATAAGGAAGGTAGAAACAGAAAGGAAACCTTCATAACTGAATGATTACCATTCTGACATATGTTATCAACTCATTCTTATATTTTGTTTTTTGGGGGGGGGGGGGTTTTGAGTCAGAGTCTCATCCTGTTGCCCAGACTGGAGTGCACTGGCCACTTCCAGCCACTGCAGCCTCGACCTGCTGGGCTCTGGCGATCCTTCTGCCTCAGCCTTCCAAGTAGCCGAAACTACAGGTGCGCACTGCCACGCCTGGCTAATTTTTGATTTCTTGTAGAGATGAGGTCTCGCCAAGTTGCCCAGGCAGGTCTCAAACCCGCAGGCTTAGGCAATTCACTCACCTCGGCCTCCCAAAGCGCTGGGATTACCGGCTGAGCCACCGAGCCCGGCCTCATTCTTATATTTTGAACAGTAATTTCTCCCACTGTCACACTTTTGTCTTCTAGAAACTAAAGAATGCCTAGCTTAATGCAAAATGTTCAACCAATTTTCCTTAGTTAATTTAATTTAATTTAGTATATTTAATTTAGTATATTTTCAAATTTGATCAATTCATTTCATAAATACTTATTTTATGGAGATATGAGAATTTCAAGATACCATGGTAAAATGTCTAAAACAATGCCTGGTGCTCAGTAAGTGATTGCCATTATTATTTTTAAGTTTTGTGGGGTTTTTTGAGTTGGAGTCTCACTGTCGCCCAGGCTAGAGTGCCATGGCACCATCACTGGGCTCAGGCTATCCTTCTACTTTGACCTCCCGAGTAGCTGGGATTACAGGCGTGTGCCACCATGCCCAGTTAAATTTTTTTTTTTTTAGTTTCTGTAGAGATGAGGTTTCGCTATGTTGCCTAGGCTGGTCTTGAACTCCTGGGCTCAAGCAATTCTCCCGAAGTGCTGGGATTACAGGCATAAGCCACCTAGCCTGGTGGCTTATCTTTTTCTTATTTATCTCATCTTTGGAAAGTGCTTTCTATTGTCAATAAACTATAAGCAATGAGGATCCTGAAGCTGAAGAGCAAAACTGCAGGGAAAGGGGAAGACACAAAGACTATGCAAGAAAAGGAAATCCTTGGCAGGCTAACCCAGGCCCACATGAGAATGTGGCAGCAGCATGTTCATTGTCACCACCACTACCATCAGCACCATCACCACTCTCCTCCTGAAGTCTCTATTTATATGCCTTTAATTTTTTCTACTTGTGAAACATTTAAACATATGGAAACATCACAAACCCCACTAGTAGCACATTGTATCATTTTCCCACACTGTACCAAATGATTACAAATAGAAGAAAATCCAAACTTTAAATAATCTGTTATTTTAATTGTTGCCAATTCTAGGAAAAGAAGCCCAGTACAGTGGTTGCCTGCCTGTAGTCCCAGCTACCCAGGAGGCTAAGGCAGGAGGATCACTTAAGCCCAGGATTTCGAGAATAGCCTGGGCAACATGGTGAGACACTGACTCTTAAAATAAAAATTCTACAAAAATAGTTGGCAGGCATTCAAAGGCTGACCATCTCTGATGTGGCTCTTTGCATCCAAAGCTATTTAAATATATGAAATAGTAAATTTTCCTTTTAATCTATGAAAAATTAGCACAGATCCCTTCCATTTCCTCTTTCCCAATGGTGTCCACCGACTTGGAACACTGTGTTGATCATTATTATGCATGTTTTAACTGTAACTATAAGTATCCATAAACAACAGAGTATTGGTTTTCATATTCTGCCAAACAGCATATTGGTCTGTACCTTGATTTCTTTCTTTTTTTTTTTTTTTGAGTTGGAGTCTTACTCTGTCACCCAGACTGGAGTGCAGTGGCTGCTCCCAGCCACTGCAGCCTCGACCTACTGGGCTCCGGCGATCTTTCCACCTCAGCTTTCCAAGTGGCTGAAATCACAGGCCACTTATTGTAGAGATGAGGTCTCACCAAGTTACCCAGGTGGGTTTTGAACCCGCGGGCTCAGGCAGTCCACTCACCTCAGCCTCCCAAGGCACGGGATTACAGGCTGAGCCACCGAGCCCGGCTATGAAAAACATTTAAATTAGACAAATAATAAGTGAAACTAATATTATTGTTAGTTTCTTGGATATCTTTTGTGCCTGCATAGGATGAAATTCTTATTTTTAAGCCAAGATTAGGTATTTAGGTAGTATTATGATATTTTACATAGGAATTTTTATATTACCTGAATGAGGGGAATTAATTTTGGAAAGGTAAAATGAGAGACAGATTGTGTATGTGTGTGTACACATGTATGTAGTATATACAGTCATACGATTGCTTAATGAAGGGAATACGTTCTGAGAAGTGTTTCATTATGTGGTTTCATCATGTGTGCACATCCTAGAGTGTACTTAACACAAACCTAGATGGCATAGCCTTCTACACACACAGGATACATGGCACACACCTAAAATATGTGGTATAGCCTATTGCTTCCAAGCTACAAACCTGTACAGCGTGTTACTGCACTGAATTCTGCAGGTAATTATAACACAGTGGTATGTGTTTGTGTATCTAAACATAGAAAAGGTGCAGTAAAAATATAGTAGTATATAATCTTACAGGACCACCATGATGCAGCCTGTCATTGACTGTAATGTCATTATGTGGTGCATTAATTTTTGTGTGAATTGCTCTAATTTCTGCTCTTCCTGCTTGAAGGATGATAAAAGATCTAAGTTCACTTTGAAAGATTATGCCAAGCATGTTCTGCCTGTGTACTTTGTTATTACTGTCCTAAGCATCTCTGTCTCTTAAACTCCAAAGTCAAATTTAGGTAAATCTATAACTATTGACCCTTCCAACTCCCATACCACTTTGACCGAATATATTTTATGACATGTTAATTTGTTCTCCATATAACCACATCTGTGAACATGTACATCCAAGTTGCTGTGAAGTTCATAATTTTGTTCTTCTTT
>CAUYQG010155139.1:0-27722 GCA_963574415.1 Tarsius wallacei
AATGCTGGTGGGAATGCAAACTAGTGCAACATCTTTGGAAGACAGTGTGGTGATTTCTGAAAGAACTAGAAATTCACCTTCCATATGGACCAGCAATTCCCCTATTGGGAATATACCCGGAGGAACTCAAATCATTCTACAAAAAAGATACCTGCACACATATGTTTGTTGCAGCTCTATTCACAATAGCAAAAACATGGAACCAACCATGTTGCCCATCAGAGCTGGACTGGATAAGAAAAATGTGGTACATATACACAATGGAATATTATGCAGCCATAAAGAAGGACAAATATATGGACTTTTGCAGCAACTTGGATGGATTTGGAGTCAATCATACTTAGTGATCTATCACAGAAACAAAGAACAGAGTACCATATGTTCTCACTCGTAAACGGAACTTGAACAATTATAATACTATAAGAAAGCAATTGGCAATAATGGGAAACTGTCAAGGGAGGGGGTGGGATTGGCAGTTGAGGGAAACTGCTAAGGGACGGAGGGGCATACCTCATCAACAAGGGTACCTGCATAATCAATGTTTGTACACCTAATCCTGAATTGTACCCCATATCTTTATAATAAATAAATAAATGAATAAATAAATAATTAAAAATAATAAATTAATGTTTGTCAAGCTCCTACTGTGTGTGAAGAATAATGTGCTCCATAAAACACATAATAAATAACAATTTATTAATAAATAAAATCCTTGATCCTTTCAGTGTAAAATAGAGTAAATGTCATATACAAATATTTTCAGTGTATGGCAGAAAACAAAGGTAAAAAGTACAAAATGGAAAGAGCAAGGTTTTCCAACTTGAGTAAACAAAAAACTCTAATATATTGATCGCAAACTTTGGCTTACCACAGTTTAAGTCATGCTTAACTGACAACAAATAGTTGCTATACCTTAAAAATAAAATAAAATGTCGCCATAGGGTACTTAAATAAAAATATTACTTGAGACACAAAAAAGCATTTAAGCCCAAGGCAACCTGAAAAAAACTGGTATAAGAAGGCAGAAGTTTCTGCACAGGAGATTGGAAAACGTGGGGAGTGGATTTCTCTCTAAATAGGAGCTTTAAATGAATGACTATCAAGGTCCCAGTCAATTCTAACAGCCTCTCACTACAATATGTTCAGACATTAAATGGCGTGGTCTGGTCAACAGTAAGTATACTTCCCATATAAAAGACAAGAGTTCAGTTATTAAATCTTATCTTTTTGGGGAAATCTATAGGAAGAGACATTTATAATGAAAACCTTCCTTGTAACCGTAGTTGATTTCTATTCTATAACTTTATTATCTTTTAAGAAAGGTTTATAAGGGGAAATCATGTCACCAAAACCACTGTGATTCACTTTATATCTGGAGTTTGAAAATCAATATTTTAAAATGCATAACTTTATATGTAGCAATGTTTCTTTTCAAAATCTCCAATGAAACCAAAACTTCTAACAGAACATTTGGGCCATGAAAATACACTAAAATAAAATAGGTGCAGAGTTTAAATAAACACTTTATTTAGTAAGCACGGTTTTCCAGTAGCTCCTGAGACTAACAATGTACATGTTTTAATGACTCCATAAACTTCAATTGTTACAAACAAGTAATATTTAATCATTGCCCTAAATATGTAATAACTCTAAGATATAAAAATGGAAATTCTACAAAATGATCAAAGAAAGTTTTTTTTTTTTATAAAGGATTAAATGTGCACACAATTCCTTCTATACCATTATTACAAATAAAGTTCTAGATTAAAGTGTAGATCTTTTTTAAAGTAGGTGGTATGCACAGATAAAACAGACTAATGAATTTCACAATAAGGTAGTATTTTGTGGCCAATAATCTATAGAGTAAGTCTTCTTTATTTCTAGTGACTACCAAGTTTTCCTTGATACTTATGCTTTTCTCTGATAGAAATTCACATAGTGATATATAATTTCATTATTGCATCACTCATATTTATTGAGAATCTAATTTGTATAAGATCTGGTGCTTGGCCTTGTGGAAGTAGAGGGTAGATATACAAAAATTGCAGCCAGAGCCTCTAATAAATGCAATCTAAGCTAGAATGTGATAAATAGACAAAGTATACAAAGTGCTACTGGCTCTCAAAGAAGGGGAAGATGATTTCTAGCAAGGAAAAAGTGAAGAGGCTATAAAGAGATATGGCATTTGACCTAAATCTTGAAGGGTGGTATGATTTTTACTGGCACAAGCTGGAGGGAAAAGCTTTCCTAAAATAGTTATTAGGGTCCTAAGGCAAGAGGGCTTATAGGTCAAATGTCCAAATTTTGTTGAAAGCTCACTTCTTAGGAGCTCTTTGAGCTTATTTTGTTAATTTATAATTATAAATATAATATATAAAATACTAAAAGCCTAGATCCTCCATCTTACCTTACTAATATTCTTAGGTTCTTGCCTATAGTCTTCTGATTTAGGTATCTTCTTGCACAACAAGCTTTTTTCCTGTCTCACAGAGTCGGTATGTGATCAAATTTTGACCTTGGTCTGCCTCAGATACACCACCACCTAGTGCCCTATTTTTCTGTCTTCTTCCTGTGTCTCATAACTTCCCATTATATTTAATATATTTAGTGTCATCACATTTAGAATTGAGTTGTATCATATTTCTCAAAAACTTGTTGCTGTAGCCCAAATTGGGAAAATAGTAAATAAATGATGGAACTCATATTTATATGTTCCTGCATTCTTTAAATGATAATTGATTCTTTAATTATAAGCAGCAGCCTTATTAATAATGATGCATATAAGTTGCTAATGTATACTATTACTGTCTTTTGCTACTTACCCAAGACTACTTACCAAAGAGAGTAAAGACTCCTATGCTATCATGAAGAGCCAGAGGGGCTAACCAGCCTACCGTTTCTGCTCATCAAGGAAATCAAGAACCTGGCAGTTTTATTCCTGCCTACCCAACACCTGACACCTCTTTCATCATCACATATTGTTAATTCCATCTACAAGAACCCCTTACGCTTATGTGCAGCGTCTTTCTACCACCTTATTTCCAAATTCTGACCGGTACCTCAAGAAGCTCTCCCTCTCTATACATTTCATTTGTAGTCAAAATAAGGAACTATTCATCAGTACTGATGTTATTTTATAGTGCTAAGGATACTCATTTATCAACCAAAAGCAGAACTATAGGTCTGACTGTGAAATTAGACTCCGTATAGAACCAGTGCTATCAACCTCTACAGCGCTTGTCAATCCAAACCAATCCCTCAAAATCTCCATTTCTGTTTTAATTCTCCTGAAGTCAAGGCTGCTTTTTAAAATTAAAGGCACTTAAGATTTTTAAATATTATCTTAACCATTGGTAACTTTTAAAAATTAATCATTATAATCATTGTTAACACATATTCTACAATTTTTCTATTTAATTTTAGCACAATGGCAGATTAAATCTTTGTGAGTTAGCCTAGAAACCTGTCCATCATGAATAAAACCATGCTATAAGGGAAAAAAATCTGAGTTTTAAAATTTAGACTAGAACTAATGTATAGAGTCTATTTGGAAATATTGAATTGCTAATAAAGAAATAATGACCTCGTGTCTAGAGGCCAAAAAAAAAAAAGCATAAAATACCTTTTGAAATACCAAATTCAATTAAGAAGGCTAAAACTTGAGGGTTATTTTGTGGTGATGGAAGAGTAAAGGGGAAGTATAACTAAAATGTGCATCAGATTTTGATAAATACTATAAATTCCATTGTGAGGAGCAACTAATTTAGCCTAGGGATATCAGGACACTTCACCACAAAAATGACATTTGGATGGTGCACTAGTAGGCAATTCAGACCAACCAGTCTGCTGAAGACAACTTAAAAAGTTAGACCAAAAACAGAAAGAGAAGAAAAAAAAGATCTGTTTGAAGGTATTAAACAGCTACCATAAGAGGAAAGAATTGCCAGGCCAGAATAGGGAAAAAATGGCAATCCAGGGAGGAAAGTGCTTTCCAATTCCTGAGAAAATAACTGATAGACAAAGTGGGATGTTTCTTATAGGCTTTTGTGGTTACGGAAATAAGAATTCGAGTCTAAAGTCCACCAAGGTTGAGTACCTCAGGTAGCCCCATTACATTAGGATAGAATTTTGAAGGACTTGCAACTTACAGCAATAGGCATCAAATTCTCTCAGCCTCTAAAATTGACTTGACATGATCCTAATTATGCCCCAGACAGTAGCAGAAATAAACATAATCCTTCATTGAAGGTATATGACATCATCTTGGACCTCAGATTATTTCTACAAACAATTCTACAGATATGTCTAGCACACAATTTTAAATTAAAAAAAAAAGATACATGAGTAGACAAGCAAACATGAGTAAAACCAGGAATATAAACTCACAACTAAGGCTCCATATAGTAAAGTTATCAGGCACAGACTTTAAATAAGTATCAAAGAGATAAAGACAAGAAAATTATGGTAAAGTATTGGACACTATAAAAAAGAATAAAGGAATAGTCAAGACCCATAAAATGTAATTACAAAAATTAAAAACTCAAGATATGGGCATAACAGCAGATTAAACTCAGCTGAACTAGAAGTCAGGAAAACAAACAAACAAAAATGTATCCAGATTAAACCAAGAAAAAAAACATAAGATATTGAGAAAACTATAAGAGACACATGGAATAAACAAAATGGACAAACACTTAGCTATGCTTAAAAAAAAGAGAACATTAAAATCAGAAGTGAAAGGAGATATGAAAATAAGTGAAAGAAGAGATACCACAGAAGATTTGTAAGAGACTACTATGAAAAATTGCATGGAAACAAACTGGATAACCTAGAAGAAACAGAAAAATTCCTAGAAACATACAACCTAAGGTTAAATAATGAAGAACTAGAAATTTCAAACAGATCTATAACTAGTATGGCAATCGAATTGGTACTCAAAAACCTCCCAACAAAGAAAAGCCCAGGATTGGAAATTTCACTGGTGAATTCTACCAAACATTTAAACACAAATATTAATGTCAATTCTTCTCAAACTCTTCCAAAATACTGAAAAGGAGGGAAGATTCCAAACTCATTTTATGAGGTCAGCAGTATACTGATACCAAAGTCAGAAAAAGGTCACACACACACACACACACACACACACACACCAAAAACCATACACCAATATCTCTGATGACTATAGATGTAAAAATTCTCAACAAAATACTATCACACTGAACTCAACGGCACATTAAAAGGATCACAAATCATGAACAAGCGAGATTTATCTCTGGGATGCAAGGAAGACTCAAAAAAATCAATTAATGTGACACACCACATTAACAGAATTATGGATAAAAATCACACGATTATCTCAATGGATGCAGAAAAAAGCATTTGGACAAAATTTAACACCTTTTCATGATTAAAAAAAAACTCTTAATAAACTGGGAATAAAAAGAAATGATCTCAGCACAATAAAAACCATATACAAAAAGTCCATAGCTAACATCATATTCAATGGTGAAAAGATAAAAGCTTTTCCACTGAGATCCAGGACAAGAATATCCATTCTTACCATGCCTTTTAATACAGTACTATAAGTCCGAGCTAAAGCAACTATGGCAAGAAAAAGAAATAAAAGGCATCCAAGATGGAAAAGAAGAAGTAAAATTGTTGGTTTACAGACAACATGATCTTATATATAGAAAATCCTAAAGTCTGCATTAAAAAACTGAGAAAACTAATAAATGAATTCAGCAAAGTTGCAGGATACAAAAGCAACATGCAGAAACATGTATTTCTAGATACTAACAGTAAGTTATCTGAAAAGGAAATGAAGAAACCAATCCCATTTATAATTTAACACTTAAAAAATACCTAGAAATAAGATTAAACTTAAGATGCCAAAGGACGTGTGTACCAAAAACCACAAAAGCACATTTAATGAAAGAAATTAAACAAGACACCAAAAAATGCAAACACATCCCATGTTTATGGGTTGCAAAAATTATTATTGTTAAAATGTCCATCCATTCAAAACAATCTACAGATTCAATGCAATCCCTACCAAAATTCCAATGGCATTTTTTACAGAAAGAAAAAAAATTCCAAAATTCATATAGAACCCCAAAAGATCACAAATTAGCTAAATCAATTTTGGCAAAGAACAAAGTTGGAAGCGTCACATTTCCTGATTTGAAAATATATTACAAAGCTACAGTAATCAAAACAGTATAGTACCAGCATAAAGATGGACATATAGACTAATGGAACACAATTGAGAGCCTTAGAAATAAATCAATGCATACACAGTCACTGATCCTCAACAAAGGTGCCAATAATATACAATGGGGAAAAACACAGTGTCTTCAACAAATGGTGCTGGGAAAACTGGATATCTACATGTAAAAGAATAAAATTGGACCTTTATCTAATACCACATACAAAATTCAACTCAAAATAAAATAAAGACTTAAATTTAAGACCTGAAATCTAAAACTCCTAGAAGAAAACATACAGAAAAAGCTTCTTGATATTGGACTTGGTAATGATCACTTAGATATTACACCAAAAACACAGAAAATGAAAGAAAATAATAGACAAGTAGGATTATATCAAATTAAAAATCCTCTGCACAGCAGTCAAAAAAACAAAAAGGCAATCTACAGGATGGAAAATAATTTACAAACCATATATTTTATAAAAAATTAATATCCAAACAATATTAGGATCCCCAACAACTCAATAGCAAATAAATAATAATAATAATCTGATTTTTAAATGGACAAAGGAACTAAACAAACATTTCTCAAAAGAAGACATACAAATGGCCTACTGTATAAGAAAAGGTACTCAACAGTACTAATTATTAGGGAAATAGAAACCAAAACCACAGTGAGATATCTTAACACAATGTTTAGGGTTAGGAGTGTTTTGAGTCTTTATTCAGAAGTTTGATCATTTTTTTGTGTGTGTGACCAGAAATGTGCCATAGGAACTTAACTCTTGGCTGGGCACAGTGGCTCATGCCTATAATAATCCCAGCACTTTGGGAGGCTAAGGTGAGAGAACTGCCTGCGCCCACGGGTTCGAGACCAGCCTGGGCAACTTGGCGAGACCTCATCTCTACAGTAAATCAGAAAAAGTAGCCGGTCATGGTAGTGCATGCCTGTAGTTCCAGTTTCCTGGAAAACTGAGGCGGAAGGATCACCTGAGCCCAGGAAGTCAAGGCTGCGGTGGCTGTGAGCATGCCATTGCACTCCAGCCTGGGTGACAGAGTAAGACTCCAACTCAAAAAATAATAATAATTTAAAAATAATAAATAAACAAATATATAAAAATTCCATGATGAATTTAACTCTTGCTTAAATCAGTTAGCCTATGACAAAACTGGTTTCGTCATACATCATTCACTTAAAGTCAAAATTTTCAAGAACCTATAAATGACATTAAATGAGGACTTACTGTACTTAAAACTTGCTAATAGAGTAGATCTTAAGTTAAATAGTCTCATCAAAAATAATAATAGTAATAACATAGAGGGCAAGAGGAAACTTTTGGAGAGAATGGATATGTTTATGGCATAGATTGTGGTAAGTTTCACAGCTGTATACTTATCTACAAATGTATTAAGTTGTATACATTAAATAGTACTGCTTTTGTATGTCAATTATACCTCAATAAACTGGTTTTTTTAATGACTAAAAAGAAAAAACCTAATAAAACATATGCAAGACCTTTAAACAGAAAACTGAAACATTTTGAATAATATAAAAGAATATCTAAACAAATAGAGGGCCATGCCACGCTCACAGACTGAAAGAATCATCAATATTCTTTAAATGACAGTTTTCTATAAACTGATCTGGAGAGTCAGTAGGATTCCAATCAGAACTCGAATAGGTGTATACATACTTATGTTTGGACAAGCTAATTTTAAAATGTATATGGAAATGCAGATACAAGGATAGCCAAGACAATCTTAAAGATGAAAAGCTGGAAGGACTTTCTTAATCAGCTATCAGCACTTATTAGCCAAATAAAGACTAACATGTAATATTGATTCAAGGAGAGACAAACAGACCAAAGAAATAAAACAGAGAACAGAAACAGACTCGTGTATATAGTCACTTGTTTTATATTATACAAAGATGATATTTCAGAGCAGTGGAAAAATTATGATCTTTTAAATAAATGGTGTTGAGAAAGTTTTGTATCCATGTGAAGAGTAAAAAGGAAACCTGACTTCTATCTCAAATCATACATTAATATTAATTTCAGGCGGATTGTAAATCTAAACTTGAAAGGCAAAACAATAAAGCGTCTAGAAGAATATATTAGAAGATGCTTTATGACCCTGGAACAAAAAAACTTCTTAAATAAATTCAGTAACCATAAAGCCTAAGGACTTCTGTTTCATCAAAGTTACCATTAAGAGAGTGAAGGGACAAGCTACAATGGGAAACAATATTTGCAACACACATGACAAATAGCTTGTAATCAGAACACATAAAAACTCCTACAAATTAATAAGAAAAGACAAGCAACACAATAGAAAATTTGGAGCAAAAAAAACACTATAATTGGCATTTCACAAAAGAGGATACCCAAATGCCAATAACATAATAAAAAGTGCTAATCTCATTAGTAATCAGGGAAAAGCATGTTAAAAACACAACAGGCTACCGCTACACACCCATGAGCATGACTAAAGTTATAAAAGCTGATAAAAGCAAATGTTGGCCAAGAAGAAGAGAACTCTCATACACTACTAGTAGGAAAGTTATTTGGTAGAACTTCTTTGGAAAACTATCTGTCATTATCTATTACAGTTAAAGATATGCATATCCCATGACTCAATAGTTGCCCCCTTAAGTATATTCCCAACAAAAATATGTGCATATATGCTCCAAAATACATGTATGAGAATGTTCAGAGTAGTATAATTAATAATAATAAAAAAACTGGACAACAACCCAAATATCTATCAACAATTGGATGAATAAATAAGATGGTATATATTCATTTAATGGATTATTGTTCTACATGTTCAAAAATAACTAGTTAGATGTGACATCATTGATGAATTCCACAAATGATATTGAGAAAAAAAAAACCCATGCTGTAAAGTCCAGATCTTTACAACATCATTATGTGAGTATTACTAGTATCATAATTAGCTCTACTTTTAACAATATTATCATAATCCCCATTTTTCAGATGAGGAAATGAAGTGAGTGTAGCTATGTGACTTGCCCAAGGTCACACAGGTAGTAACCAAGGAACTAGCATTTGAACTCCACTAATCTCTATATTTTTTAAAATGCATAAAGAATAATTTGAGTTCCTCTGGGTATATTCTCAATAGGGGAATTGCTGGGTCATATGGAAGGTCAATTTCTAGCTCTTTCAGAAATCGTCACACAGTCTTCGAAAGAAGTACTAGTCTGCATTCCCACCAGCAGTGTAGAAGTGTTCCTTACAGCAAAAACATGGAACCAACCGTGTTGCCCATCGAAGTTGGACTAGATTTTAAAAATGTGGTACATATACACAATGGAATATTATGCAGCCATGATGAAGGACAAATATATGGACTTTGCAGCAACTTGGATGGATCATACTCAGTGATTTATCACAGAAACAAAGAACTGAGTTCCATATGTTCTCACTCATAAGCTGAGCTTGAACAATTATAATGCTATAAGAAAGCAATTGGCAGTAGTGGAAAACTGTCAGGGGAAGGGGAGTAGGACTGGCAGTTGAGGGAAACTGCTAGGGGAGGGAGGGGCATACCTCATCAACAAGGGTACCTGCATGATCAATGTTTATATACCTAACCCTGAAATGTACCCCACATCTTTATAATAATAAACAAATGCATAAAGATTCTGTTTACATAAGTTTTTAAAAAAACGGACAAAACTATAGAGTCTCAAGATGCATGCTTGGGTGGCAAAAAGCAAAGATGTAATTATTATAAAAGTTAGGATAGAGATTTTGTACCAGTGGGAAAGAAAGCTGTAGTGATTGCATAAGCCCCTAAGGTGGGTTCCTGGGAAGCTAGCAATGTTCTATTATTGACCTGGGTAATAGTTATATGGGTGTTCACTTTGTGATAAATCACCAGTCTGTATATTTCTTCTTTATGCATTTTTATTTGGTGTTATGTTTCACAAAAAGAAAGTTTTTAAAATAGTGTCCCTAAGTATTTCCCCAGGAAGAGAAGAGGGTTAAGGTGGAGGAGATGAGTATAAGTAGTTCGTGAGTAAGCTGCTCCCATTGCAAGAACTTGGAATTAAACAAAATAATACCATGCTTATCTGAGTATTAAATTATACAAAGTAATACACAGTAAGCAGGTGGTGGATCTTAGACCAGAGCAAGATAACCAAAAAAGTTAATATACCTAAGAAGGAGTTTCTATAGACATGAGGCATAGAGAAAAAGAAACAAGAAGGTCACAGAAGCAACCACAATGGCAATGACTACACAAGTATTTTCCAGAAGAAAGAATCCATTTAACAAGTGACTTCAACCACTGTATTTCTCCTGGCAAGATTATCCTAATGATGCTATCATAGACATGGCTGCAAAAGGCTATCATAGGTGATCTAATTAAATATTCAAGTTATATAAATTCTCCCCATTCTGATTCTATATTCAACAGACAACCTTCTGGTTAAATGTTTTTCCATGATGTTTGCCTATAGGAGAGAATCTATTAGTCAGGTCCATATAAGTATAACATGCACTATATAGTCTTATACATGGATTCTCATGAGCTTTGTTAATTAACAACAAAGAAAAGTGACTCAGATCAGTATGAGGAATGTGAAGTATACAAAATTTATCAGGCCCAGAGAGACATGAGCTTGAGACTTCAGTCAGGTCCCCTGCACCCATGCTTTCAGGTCATTGTTTAAAGGCATTTCGTTTTTTCTTTCCTTCCCTATGGTTTACAAACTAGCTAAGTAGTTGTACAATGTGACCCTCACCCCTTATCTTCATGTTCCTGGAATCTGTGATACAAAAAACAATGCATAGCCAATCAATAGCTTGTTATTTTAATGAACCAATGTAAAATTCTTGGTAAATGACTTAGGAACTGCCTCCTAACTTCTCTCTTTTCTTTCCCCCCTTAAAAAAACCCACATGTAATTGTTGCTAATCAGAGCATATATGTTCAGGACAACTTGAATCTATGACTCCCAAGCTGCAGTCCTCAACCTTGGCCCAAATAAACTCTCTACCTATATTGATTTTGCCTCAGTTTCTTCCTTTAGTTCAATGGCATCTATCAATAATCTTGAATCCAAAATATTCTGGGATAAAGACAAGATTATATTTATATGTCTTTAAGACTAAAGTCTGGAATCTGGAACACAAGTCAACTCACCAAGATAATGAATAAGACCTCTTGGCCTTCTTTGGCCACATTCCTTTGTATCACACGCATATGCTTTTCAACTCAAAACATCTATAACGAGTTCTCCTGATATGGTTGGAGTATACAGTGCCAGAAGATGAGTCCAAAAAGACAAATGAAAAGACAAACTGAAATTTTTGTATATAAGCCTATTCTAGCTTACCTACGGAAATAATATATGCCAGGTAGGGTTCTGAGCACTTGCTATAAATTATATTATCTCATTTAATCTTTACAACATCATTATGTGAGTATTATTAGTATCATAATTATCCCTATTTTAAACAATATTATCATTATCTCCATTATTCAGATGAGGAAATGAAGTCAGTGTGGCTATGTGACTTGCCCAAGGTCACACAGGTAGTAAGAAAGGAAACTAGCATTTGAACCCCACTAGTCTGATTCTAGTTTGATTCTAGTTTGATTTAACCATAAAATTGTTTTCTCTGCTACAATCTAAAACTACTTAGTATAAAAGAACATTTGTTCAGCCAGGCTCGGTGGCTCAGCCTATAATCCCACACCTTGGGAGGCCGAGGTGAGTGGATTGCCTGAGCCCACGGATTCGAGACCCACCTGGGCAACTTGGCGAGACCTCATCTCTACAATAAATTAAAAAAAAAAAAAATAGCTGGGCGTGGTAGCACATGCCTGTAGTTCCAGCTACTTGGAAAGCTGAGGCGGAAGGATCACTGGAGCCCAGCAGGTCAAGGCTGCAGTGGCCGGAAGCGACCACTGCACTCCAGTCTGGGCAACAGAGTGAAACTCCAACTCAAAAAAAAAAAAAAAAAAACTATAAGATAATACATTTATATTGTTTTAAGCCACTACATTTGTTATAGTTACAGCAGCAATAGAAAACTAGTACATTGCCTGAGAAAATAGGCAGAGCTGGATGTTTTTGTATGAACAGGCTGTTCTGCCTCAGGCAAGCTGCTGGTGTGAAGTCCTCCCTGCTCCTTAGGATGGAAGAGAGTCTGCATCTGTGGAGACAGAACACAGGATGCACCACTCCATACCAAAATGAAATAAGAATGTGTAATACCAGTGTGAAATGAGGAGTAAAATCCTAATAAGAGTCCAAAGCAAAAATTACTACACTTTTTTTTTAACTTAGGTATTAAGGAAGGAGGTATTAATATTAAGGTCAGATATGGGGAGATAGCAGAAGAAAAAGCATTTAAAGATCTCATGGTGGGGAACCAGGAAGTAAAGGCACTCTACAATAAAAGCACATTTACTGGTATGGCAAAAAGAGAGAGTCTCGGTGGGAAAAATAATTGGAATTTTATTTTCTGTAATAGTAGAGAAATGTAAATGTATTATACATGTTGGAAAAATGGAAAACCTCTGCCACCACCACCACCAAGAGAAACAAACTTAACTATTTGGAAATTTAGAAACGCTTTTCAAAATGCTTTGATAAAAAGAAAATTAAAACTGAAATTACAAACTCTCCCTAAAACAATGAAGAGGAAAATGTTTCATAACAAATTTAATGGCACACAGCGAAAGCTAAATTCAGAGGTGACTTTATAGCTTCAAAAGCGTTTCTTATAAAGGAAGAGAGATGAAAAAGGAAATTAACCTAATGTTCACCTTTAGCAACTAGGAAAAAAACAATTAAATACCCAGAAAGTAGGCAGAAAAACATGAATACAGGTAAAACTTCAATTAATAAAATCTAAATATCTCAAATGGTAAAATGAGCAAACCTAAAAACTGATTCTTTGAAATGATTAATAAAATAAATAAACCCCATTCAACTCTGATGAAAGGAAACAGAGCAAAATATATAAAAGATTAGGAGTATGAAAGGAATCATAAGCACAGATAAGAAAGACATTAAGACAATTATAAAACAATAGCATTTGCAATTCTGGGTGCCAGTTACAACTGCTACATAACAAACTACCCCCAAAACTTATTGGCTTAAAATAATTATTTTATTATGCTCACAGATTTCATAGGTCAAGAATTCGGGAAGGGCTCAGTTAGGCTAGGGTTTTTCCTGTGATTGCATTGAGATGATAGCTGGGTTGCAACCTGTGAAGGTTCAAATTAGACTGCCCAAGATGGTTCACTCAGCTGGCTGTCAACAAGTGCTGGCTGATGGCTGAGAACTCAGCTGGGATCTCAGCTCGGGCTGTCAACGGCAATGCTTACACATGGCCTCTCCAGCATGGAAGACCCAGAGTAATCATTCATCTTATAGCAGCAGAGCTTCCCAGAGTGAGCCTCCCTGAGAACTGGGGGAAAGCTGCATGGCCTTTTCTGAACTATCTTTGGAAGTTACATAGTATCACTTCTGCCATAATCTGTTAGCCTGCCTAGATCCAAGGAGAGTAGACATAAGCCCACATCTTGATAGGAGTGCCCAAAAATTTTGCAGAAATGTTTTAAAACCACTGCAGAAGCAAATTTGAAACCTAGAGGAAACAGATAAATTTCTAGCACAATGCAGATTCCCAAACATGACCCAAGAAGAAATAGAAAACTTGGATAAATCAAATGCCATAGAAGAGAGAAGAAAAGTGATTAAAGATCAGTCATTAAATAAATGCATCAGATAGTTTTACAACTGAGTTATATGAAACTTTTAAAGAAGAGACATATAATGCTATTTAAACCAGGGACTCTTAAATATTAGTTAGCATCGAAATCGCCTTGCCAGCTAGTAAACATGCAGATTCCTGGACCCCATCCCCAGATTCTACTTCAGTAAGTTCAGAGTATAGAATAGGATCTGCATTTCTAACTAGCATACAGGTGATACTGATACCACTTGTTCACTGAATACATCTGGAGTAGCAATAATCTAAACCAGGAGCTAGACCAATGGCCAAAATCAGACCTGCCGTTTGTTTTTATACATAAAGTTTTATTGAAAATACAGCTATGCTCAAGTATTTGCATATTGTCTACATCTGCTTTTACACTAAAATGGCAGCATAGACACAGACTAACCTGCAAAGCCTAAAATACTCACCATCTGGCCCTTTACCAAAAAAGTTTGCCGTGCCCTGGCTAAACTACCACCTTTTCTACTTCATTCTATCTCATTATATTTTCCCTTTTCCAAACTTAAGCAGACTTGTTGGATCTTCTGCTGACATGTTCATTCTAATAGCTAAGATATAAAGATAATATGACAAACAGTTTTCATTGCACATGCTATCTGCACTCTGTTGGCAACAACCTGGATCACAATGTTGAAGAGAGGTGAGACTGCCCAAGCTCAGCCGGAAAGGATGTTGCAATTGATTAGGGATGTCTACCACACACATTGGAAGAAGTAACATGCAGCATGCAGGCTGTGTATTTGCTGAGCCTGATTGTAAAATATATAAGGTTTAAGACTCTTTTCAAAAAACTGTTAGATAACTGCAACAAAATATGGATGTAATGCACCCATTTTTAACTGTACCATTATCAGATTTTGCTCCAAAGGCTGTGGAAGTCATTATAATAATATACAAATGTTTCACACTCATAAAAACATGGAAAAATAAAATCATTTTGTGATTTTTATCAGAGTTTAATACAGAAAAATTTTGTCATATTTGTACACAAGATTTCTGAGATTGATGTCTGCTCTTGAAAGAATACCACTTATGTTTCAAATGTTGAGTCTATATTTCATCAGTTGAAAACATCCCTATTATTAAAATATCTTTCAAAGGTCCTAACTCTAAACTTTAGGGGTAATTTCTGTACATTAACACCATTTTCCCACAATGTTAGTTCAAAAACAGTGACCCAGAACATATCAACAACAGAAATTATATTTTAAGATTTGCATGTTTACATTATTACTTAAAAGAAAAAAAAGTTTGTTGTTCTAGGAAAAAGAAAAATGGCACAAGAAAATAGATGTATATATTTGTCATCCTAGGCTGAAGAAAAATTGCAGATGAAAATTTCCATTGTGAGTAAGGAACAGTTAAATACCAAAACCCAGTAAGCAGCAGGGCTGCCACAAAGAGCACTGATGGTGCACCAGAGAACTAATCCATAGAAAATTCCTAAAAGAATGAGACAAGGATTGGCCAGGCATGCCCAGACATGGAGTTTTTCTCACCATTGTAGTCCCCACATGAACAAAGCCTGGCACACGGAAAGAACTCCATTAATATTTATGGAAAGAATAGAAAGCATGAAAAGTGGAGGGATGGTAGAAGTTCACACCAAAAAGTCAGAGTTTTTAAAAACATTCCAACAAGCTGTGGCACCATTTTAATTACCAGATGGTAGTTATACAGAAAAGTTGGGAAAGGTGACTGGTAGTAAAAATAAACCTTTCTGCCAAAATGAATATGATTAGGAATCAGCCTGCAGATGCTAAAGGTTGACTTGCTAAGCACTGGAGCAGCTCTGCAAAGGACACAATGGCTCTTGACACATCAGAAGCAAGTGTTTGTCTCTCCCCATTCTATGTGTACTGACTGTGAATATAATAAAGACAATCATGTGCCCAGGAAGAATAAAGACCCCTAAGACTTTTAACTTTGACATGTAAAATGATGCTTTATTTATTACACAGTGTTTGTGGTTTTTTTTATTATGGTTTTATTTATTACATGGTTTCTCTGGTAACCCTGTGCTAAAAATACTTAGCAAGAAGAAAAGAGGAAGAATAGAATACCTGCTGTATAGTTGATAATAATTGTCCAGGCATGCTAGGTAGAATATATACACAAAGCAAGAAAATTCCAAATTTTATCTAGAATAGATTCTTAAGAACTAGGAAGTCCATATTTATGCCCCCAAACTGTGAACCACCTGAAAATGTATGCAAAAATGTGTATATGTGCATTTTTTGGAGAAAAGATTTCAGCACTTTCATCACAGTCCCAAAAGAGTCCAAAACCTACTCCAATGCTGAGCATGGTGGCTTGTGCCCATAATCCCAGCACTTTGGGAGGCTTAGGTGGGAAGATTGCTTGAGCCCAGGAGTTCAAGACCAGCTTGGGCAATATAGCAAGACCTCACTTCTACAAAAAAATTTAAAAATTAATCTGGCATGGTGGCACACATCTGTAGTCCCAGCTACTCAGGAAGCTGAGGTGTAAAGACTGCCTGAGCCCAGGAGGTCAAGGCTGTGGTGAACCATGATCATGCCATTGCACTCCAGCCTGGATGAACCCATTCTCAAATAGGTTCTGAATTGGGGTTCAAGTATATCTGTGATCAAAAGTGAGGCACCATAGTGAGTTGTTCCGCTCCAACTGCTTGGCTCTGAGAATATTCACTGGAGAAACTGTCTGACACAAGAAAAAAGATGCAGAGATACTAACACACAGGGATTCCTTCCCCACAACCTCCAGAACAAGAGCTTAGATATTCCCCAGGTCACTTTCACTATTTAACACAGAGCTTCTCATGAAAATTTATTTTAACACTTCATACTTAAATAGGAAAAGACAGGCAAGGCTAGATAGGACTCAAACATGAAAGAAAACAAAACAAAGAAGGAAGGGGAAGAAACTCAGAAAATACAGAGAGAAGGGCAGGAGTAGAATTACAAACATACATAAAATATCTTCTGAGATTTAAAAGAGGAAACATATCTATGAGATAAGAAGCTATATCAGGGAACATTCAAAAATAAAAAATTTGACAACAGAGTTAGAAGATAAAATTGGAAAATGTATCAGAAAATAGACCACAATGACAAAAAGATAGAAAAAGAGAGTGAATAGATGAGAATAAGAAAATTAAAGAATCAGTCCAGAAGGTCCAACATTTGTATAACAAGAGTTCAAGCCAAAAAGTGGGGGGTGGGTGGATGGGAGAGTGGGGCAGGGAGGGGGGGGAGTATAAATTATCAAAGAAACAATACAAAAAACAAAAAACAAAAAAAAAACCTTGTTGGCTAAGAGCCAGGAGTGACTTTCCAACGTGGGAACAGGTTTAAGTGAGAGATTTCCAGTGGCCCACATCTCCACAGTGGAATGCAATCCTAACCTTGTGAGAACCCTTTGACCGTCACAAGCCCTAAAATAACACAGGAAGCTGCCAGGAGACCATAAAAAGAAACTGCTCCAGGGAGGAAGCTCATGCATACCACACCATTTCTGAGACCTAAGTGGCTACAAGGAGGCATCAATTTTAATCACAGCCTATAACAAACTGCATGCTGTCCTGCTGCCCAGAAGCACCAGAACTGAGGTGTTAGGGAAATTCAGGCTGTTGCTGCTGGGACTGGGGTGCAAAATGAGAACAGGCTCCCACAGCTGGAGTTGAAAAGTAAGAAAGGCAAGGATGGCAGCTGCTGATGCTGGGAAATGAGTCCCGCTGGGATTGATACTGAGATGCAAGTGGGGCACAAGTGGCTGCTGGGACTTAGCAGTGAGCAGGGCGGGGGATTCCTGAATCCAAGGCTGAGGCACAAGCTAGGTGGGAGCTACTGTCACCAGGAATGGGGAACAACCCCCACCAGGACTGGGGTGCGACAGGAATATGCATTCCCCACCTATCAGCCCAGGCTGTGGTCATCAAGGCCAGCCTCACTCTCTCCAGTGGCAGGGCCTCAACACAACTACTACCACCCCTCAACTGAGCTGCTGCCTGGGGCTTACGGATCACCTCACCCCTGCCCATCAGTGGTGAGAGAGTTGGTGCCTTGAGAGTTGCCCAACCCACTATCACCTTGGGCACCTGAGCACTGCTCCCAGGGGCCTGAGGCTGGGCCTAAACTCCCAGCTGCCACCACCTCAGCTGGCACCTACCTACAAGCGCCATCTGTTGGCCTGGAGACTGGCCCACTCAGCTCATGGCAGCCACCGGCAAAATTAGTGCACACCACTTGAGACACAGAGAATCACCCCACCACTGCTCCTGCCATTGCCCATTCTATACCAGCTGCCAAAGGGCACAAGAACCCACTCGCTTGCCCAGTTCACTGCTGTCACTACTACTACCTGGAGGTCCAAGAATTGGCCTACCAATAACTGCCAACACCAGTATCAGTGTATACCACCCTCAGGCCCAAGGATTAGCTTGTTCAGATCACCACTGCCAACAATGAGACCTGAAGACTGGTCTACCTGGGATCCCAGTCCCCAGCACAACTTCAACACAACCTCTAACAATAATCACACCCAAATCCATTAAGGAAATCACAGATCTCACTAATGCTGTTTACTGCCAAAGAAATCATACAAAGACAACACTACTGCACATAGTATCAAAGCCAAAGTGCCCTACCCAACCAACACCATAGATACAGCTTTAAGAAAAGTATTCCTCTCGAAGTAAATGTAAAAATAGGAAGAAGTGACTGTTACACCAGATGTGCAGATGTAAGGACACAGGAAAAATGAAAAAAACAAGGAAATATGATACCTCCAAAAGAACACAATAATTCTCCAGCAACAAACCTTAAGCAAAAAGGAATTCTTGAAATTCCAGTTAAAGAATTCAAAATATTGATTATTAAAAAGCCTAGTCTGAAAAACAATGCAAAGAAATCAGGAAAATAATTCAGAATATGAATGAAAAGTTTACAAAGAGATAGATATTTTAAAATATAGACATATACATTCTGAAATTTATGAATTCATTGAAGAAATACAAAATACATTTGAAAGCTTCAATAATAGACTTGATCAAGTAGAAGAAAAAGTCTCAGAACTTGAAGGCAGGTCTTTTGAA
The DNA here is from genome assembly GCA_963574415.1 of Tarsius wallacei. Taxonomy (NCBI): domain Eukaryota; kingdom Metazoa; phylum Chordata; class Mammalia; order Primates; family Tarsiidae; genus Tarsius; species Tarsius wallacei. Next base: position 19,073 of record CAUYQG010155139.1, read on the forward strand.
ATAATCCAGTCAGACAAAAATTTTTTTTTAAAGAATAAAAAAGAAAGAGCACAGCCTTCATGACATTTGGGATACCATAAAGTAATCAAATATTCACATTACCAATGTTGCGGAGTGTGAAAAGACAACAAAAAGATTAGAAAATCTATTTAATGAAATAAGAGATTAAAACTTCCCAAGTCTAACAAGAGATTTAAACATCTAGATAAAGGAGGCTCAATGATTCCCAAGCAGATATAATGCAAAAAAGGTCTTCTCCATGGCACATTATAGTCAGATTGTCTAGAGCCAAAGATAAAAAGTGAATCCTAGAAACAGCAAGAGAAAAGCATCTATCTAGTCACCTATAAAGGAAACTCCATTAGACTAACAAAGGATTTCAGCAAAATTATCTTTCATCAATGAAAGACAAATAAAGTCATTCTCAAACAAGCAAATGTTGAGGGAATTCACTGCCAGTAGACCAGCCCTATAAGAAATGCTCAAGAGAGTCCTAAACCTGGAAGAGAAAGAATGACATTTACCATCATGAAAACACATGAAAGTATAAAACTAACTGGTAAAGCAATCACACAAAGAAAGAAGAGAAAAGACTCAAATGGCACCACTACAAAAATCCACCAAATGGCTGGCTTATGCTTATAATCCAGCACTTTGGGAGGCCAAGGTGGGAGGATTGCTTAAGGCCAAGATCAGCTTGGGCAACATAGAAAAATCTCATCTCTAAAAAGAAAAAACAAAGGCCAAGTGAGGTAGTGCACATCTGTAGTCCCAGTTCCTTGGGAGGCTGAGCTCAGGGGGAGGATCGCCTGAATCCGGAGGTTGAGGCTGCAGTGAACCACAATTGTGTCACTGCACTCCAGCTTGGGCAACAGAATGAAACTCCAACTAAAAAAAAAAAAAAATCCACCAAATCACAATGACAAAAAATAAGAGAAAAAGATAGGAACAAAGAATATATAAAACTATCAGACAACAATTAACAATATGACAGGAAGAAAGCAGCATATGTCAATAACAACCTTCAATGTAAGTTGATTAAATTCTCCACTAAAAAAATACAGAAAATGGCTGAATAAATAAAAAGACATGACTCAACTGCTAACAAGGAACTCATCTAACCAGTAAAGATACATATAGACTGAAAGTAAGATGATGGAAAAAGATAGTTCACACAAACAAAAACAAAAGACAAAGGTCATTGTATAATGATAACAAGATCAATCCAGCAATAGGACATAAGAATTCTAAATATATATGGCCCCAACACAGGATCACCCAAATTCTCAATGCAAATATTACTAGTTCTAAAATAAGATATAGACAGCAATATATTAATAGTGGGGAACTTTAACATCTCACTGTCAGCATTAGACAGATCATCTGGACAGAAAATTAACAAAGAAACTTGGATTTAAGCCAGGCTCGGTGGCTCAGCCTGTAATCCCACGCTTTGGGAGGCTGAGGTAAGTGGATTGCCTGAGCCTGCAGGTTCGAGACCCACCTGGGCAACTTGGCGAGACCTCATCTCTACAATAAATCAAAAAAAAACTAGCCGGGCGTGGTAGCGCGCACCTGTACTTCCAGCTACTGGGAAGGCTGAGGCAGAAGGATCGCCGGAGCCCAGCAGGTCGAGGCTGCGGCGTCCGGGAGTGGCCACTGCACTCCAGTCTGGGCGACAGAGTGAGACTCCAACTCAAAAAAAAAAAAGGAAACTTGGATTTAAACTCCACCTTAGGCCAAATGTACCTAAGAGACATTAGCAGAACATTTCATCCCAAAACTGCAGAAGAAACATTCTTTTCATCAGCACATGGAACATTCTCCAAGTTAGGCCAAAAAAGCAAGTCTCTACACATTTTTAAAAATCAAAATCATATCAAATATCTTCTCAGGCCACAATGAAACAAAACTAGAAATCAATACCACGAAAAACTTTGGAAACTATACAAATACATGAAAATTAAACAACATGCTCCTGAATGACTGTTTGGTCAATGAAGCAATTAAGATGAAAATCAAAAAAATTCCTGAAACAAATGAAAATGGGAACACAACATTCCACAACCTATGGGGTACAGGAAAATCTGTGCTAAAAGAAAAGCTTATAGCATTAAATGCCTACATCAAAAAAGCAGAAAAAGTACTAATTAATAATCTAGCAATGCACCTCAAGGAGTTAGAAAAGCAAGAACAAATGGGATCCAAATGAGCAGAAGAAAAGGGATAAGAAAGAACAGAGAAAAACTAAATGAAAGAGACTTAAAAAAAATGCAGAGGATTAACAAAACAAAAAGTTGGTTCCTAAATAAATAAACAAAATTGGTAAAACACTAGCTATACCAACCAGGAAGAGAGAAGACCTAAATAAACAAAATCAGAAGTGAAAAAGGAGAAATCACAATAGATAACACAAAAATACAAAAGATCATCATAGACTATTATAAACAACCATACACTAACAGATTGGAAAATCTAGAGGAAATGGAAAAATTCCTGAAAATAGGCAACCTACAAAGACTGAATCAGGAAGAAATAGGAAAGCTGAACAGACCAATAAGAAGCAATAAAATTTAAGCAGTAACTAAAAGTCTCAAAAACAACAACAACAAAAAACCTAGGTGGATGGTTTCACAGTCAAATTCTACCAAATATACAAAGAAGAACGAATAACAGTCCTCCTGAAACTGTTCCCAAAATCGAATTGGAGGGCATTTTCCCTTATTTATTCAAGGCCAGCACCACCCTGAAACCAAAACAAAACAAGAACACAACAAAACAAGAACATTTAGGCAAATATCCTTGATGAACATAGATGCAAAAATCCTCAACAAAATACCAGCAAACAAAATTAAACATCACATTTAAAAGATTATTCACCATGATGAAGTGGGAATTATCCCAGAAATGTAAGGATGGTTCAACATATGCAAATAAATGTGCTATAACTCATCAGCAGAATGAAGGATAAAATACATATAATCATCTCAATAGATGCAGAAAAAGCATTTGATAAAATACTTCCCTTCATGATAAAAACTCTCAACACACCAGGCATAGAAGGAACATATCTCAAAATAATAAAGGCCATCATAATAGACCCAAAACTAACTTCATACTGAATGGGGGAAAAGTTGGAAGCCTTTCCTCTAAGAACTGGAACAAGATAAGGATGTCTACTTTCATTACTCCTAGTCAACATAGTGCTGGAAGTCCTAGCCAGAACAATGAAAAACCTAAGGACTCCACAAAAACTCTTAGATTTGATAAATGAATCCAATAAAGCTTCAGGACATAAAGTCAATGTACAACATTTTTATACACCAATCATGATCTAACCAAGAAAAAAATTTCATGAAGGCAATCACATTTACAACAACTACAAAAAGGAAAATACTTAGGAATAAATTTAACCAAGGAGGTAAAAGTTATCTACAAGGAAACCTACAAAACACTGATGAAAGTAAAGAGAATACAAACAAAATATAGAAACATATGCTCATTGACTAGAAGAAACAATATCATTTAAATGTACACATTGTCCAAAGCAGTCTACAAATTCAATGCAATCTCTATCAAAATACCAACATAATTCTTCACCAAATTAGAGGAAAAATCCTAAAATTCATATGGAGCCACAAAAGACCCTGAATAGCCAAAGCAATAACGAGCAAAAAGAACATTATATAGGAGGGATTATGTAATCTGACTTCAAAATATATTACAGAGTAATAGTAACCAAAACAGCATAGCATTGGCATAAAAATAGACACATGAATAGAGAACAAAGAAATAAAGCCACGTATTTACAGCCAACTGATCTTTGGCAAAGTCTATAAGAACTTACATTGGGGAAAGGGCACCCTCTTCAATAATTGGTGCTGGAAAAACAGGATAACCATATGCAGAAGAATAAAACAGGACCCTATCTCTCACCATACAAAAAAAAATCAACTCAAAATGTATTAAAGACTTAAATATGAGACTTAAGATTATAAAAATACTAAAAGAAAATAGGGAAGTTCCCTCTGGACATTGATCTAGGCAAAGAATTTATGACTAGAACCTTAAAAGCACAGGTAACAAAAACCAATGGGACTTAATTAAACTAAAAAGCTTCTGCACAGCAAAGCTTCTATACAGCAAAAGAAACAATCAAACCAGTGAAGAGACAACATGTTGAATGGGAGAAAATATCTGCAAACTATTCATCCTTCAGGGGACTAATATTCACAATATATAAGGAGTTCAATTCAGCAGGAAAAAGACAATTCCCTTTAGAAAGTGGGCAAAGGAAATGAATAGATGAATAGACATTTTTCAAAATAAGATATACAAATGGTCAAAAGGTACATGAAAAAATGTTCAATATCATTAATCATCAGAAAAATGCAAGTTAAAACCACAATGATATACCATCTCATCCCAGTGAGAATGGCTATTATTAAATAGACCAAAAAACACAGTGTTGGCAAGGATATGGAGGAAACGGAACTCTTATACACTGTTGGTGGGAATATAAACTAGTACAGTCACTGTGGAAAACAGTATGGCGATTTCTCAAAAAAACTGAAAATAGAATTATCACTCAATGCAGCAACCCTACTGGGTATCTACTCAAAGGAAAAGAAATAAGTATATCAAAGGGTATTTGCACTCACACATTTATTGCAGCACTATTTACAATAGCCAAGATATGGAATCAACCTAAGTGTCCATCTACAGATGAATGGATAAAGAAAATGTAGTATGTATACACAATGGAATACTATTTGGCCATAAAAAGAGAATGAAATCATATCATTTGCAGCAATATGGATAGAACTTGAGGTCATTATCTTAAGTGAAACAAGCCAGGCACAAAAAGATAAATATTGCATGTTCTCAGTCATATGTGAGCCCTAAAAAATTTGATCATGTGGATAGAGGTAGAGAGTGGAAAGACAGAGGATAGAGACTGAGAATGGTGAGAAGGGGGAGGGAGGACGATGAAGAGAACTGGGTTAAAGGGTACAGACATATGATTATATAGGTAGAATAAATTAAATGTTTGACAGCAGAGTAAGACAACTATAGTTAACAAAAATGTATTGTACTTAGGTAATTGACACCCTAAAAGCCCTGACTTAATCACTAGAGATAATATACATGTAACAAAATTTCACATGTACCCTATAATTTTGTACACATTTAAAAAAACATGAATTTCCAAATTGAAAGGCCCAGAGATTTCACAGCAAAATCATTTAAAAAAAAAAAAAAAAGATCCACATCAGTAGTCACTGTAAAATTTCAGAATACCAAGAATAAAAAGAGAAGAAAGATTGGTGGAGCAACTTCACAATGAAAGGGTTAGGCTGATACCAATAATCAATATTAGCCTCATTAAAAGTTGGACAACCAGAAACTATTATGTACTTATGATGTGATACCATAGGAAATACACACTGCTAGCTATCAAATATTATTGTTTAACAATTGAACTAGAATTTAATCAAGCTTAAATCTAAATACTAGTATGATTTTTTATTTCAATTGGTATATTTTTTAGTACTAAAATTTCTATTTTGTTTCTTTATATCTTGTATTTCTATACTGAGAGGTTCCACTTTTTTCTTTGTCTCAAGTGTGTTCAAAATTGCTCCCTGAAGCATTTTTATCATGGCTGCTTTAAAACTCTTATCAGATAATTCCAGCACCTGTGTCATCTCAGTGTTGGTGCCCATTATTACCCTTCTTCATTCAAGTTAAGATTTTTCTGATTCTTGGTATTATGAGTGATTTTCTACAGTATACTAAACATTATTGTTTAGATAAGCATGAAAAAAATGGACATGAAACCAATGAATCAATTGTAGTTTTTTTGAGTTAAAAAGAAAAAGCTGTTAGGATAATAATAACAAAGGCTAAACTTAAATAGCACTTACTATGTGTCAGTCATTAAACTGAGTATTTGATACATATTAACTCATTTAATACACAGTCTTATGAAGTAGGCACTATTTTTATCTGCATTTTACAAATGAGAAGATGAGGTTAAGTAATTTTTCTACAGCCACACAGCTAACAAGTAGCACATCTAAAATATGAATCCAAACAATCTAACTCCAAAGTCCACGCTCTTGAAATCAGTATGCCATAATGCCCCTAGTAATTTATTACTGTATTTTTGTGTAAACATGTCATTGCTTTCCTGTACATGGATGGAAGCTTCTTCTTTTTTTATTATTTTTATTCTAAAGATGCTGGGTACAATTCAGGGTTAAGATGGAAACTTCTAAGGGTGAATCTTGTCCTTTTAGTAGTCATAAGTGTTATTTATATAGATTACTCTGATGCCACTAACTAAAAACAAAGCCAACAGCAGGAATATTGTTTTAGAGAATCAAAGGCCTCAGAAAGATAGGCAATTGTCCGTGAATTTTCCAGAGTTACCAAACCTGACAAGATGTGTTTACTCCTAAACTAGTGTCAGGTGCTCATTGAATGCTTGTTGAATGGATAAGCGAATGAATGAATGAATGAACACACACGTATGCATGTCTCTACTGAATGAAAGAGTAGCAGGATGTCTACTCCTTTAAAAAGATGTTAAAAAGAGAAAATATAGAACTATAATCTCCTAACAGGAGAAGTTCCTTAAAGTCAAGGATCAGGAACTCACTGTTTCAGATAATTATAGGCCAGTGAACACTGCTGTCTGGCCGAGTAACCATTGTGACAACAAGATGGCATCTAAAAACTAAGAGAGATGTTTTCAAATAGACTGTGATATAAAACTTGGTTGTGTACGTTTAAGAGTTGTCCAGAGGACTTCCAGGGAAGATGGCAATGGAACAGGTCAGACTGTGAGAGTCTCCACAAAAATGAGTGTCCATAAAGACTCTCTGCGTGAGTGGGTGTGTGCCAGTGGGTGATCAAAAGTCCATCAGAGGGGAGATTTGGGTTCATGCACCGGGGGGCTCTCCTACAGAGGTGACTGCAACCCCCCACTACCCTGAGATTGGAGACCCGGGCATGCAGGATCATCTGCCGTTCTTGGTGCTCTCTTGAGAGAAGGCAGCAGAGAACTGCCACCCCTCAGCAACAGCACCCAGTCCATGCCATCACCTGCAGTAGCAGACCTGACATGAGAAGGCAGGTAGCGGAAATCTGGAATAAAGCTCCAACGCCAGTGGCACCAGGCGCTATCTTCTCAGTCCTGGACTGGGCAGAGACTTGCATTGCTCTGCCCAGTTCCACCCAGCCTCCATCTTGGGACTCAGAGGCTATTAGCTCATCAGACTCAGAGAGACAGACACTCCTCCCCCATGCTGGAATAGGCACAGATACCTCAGAGATGAGTGGGAGACTTGACAGCAGCAGCAGCGAGTAGGGTGAGTCCGGATCTGATCTATCCTCCTCCCACAGTAGTCTATGGGGCATCTGGCTCATGCTGACAGCAACCCTAACAACCTGTGCTGAGAGCAGAGGGGAGGGGCTGGAGACAGAAATGCTCCCTAGTACAGAGGCCTAAAAGGAACCTGGAATCACAGAAACTGCCAGAGAGTGAGTTTTTTTTTTCTTGTTTTGTTGTTGTTGTTGTTGTTGTTGTTTTAACTTTTTTCCTTCTTTCTGTTTTTGTTTATGTTTTTGTACTTGCTTTGTTTCTGTTATTTAAAAAAAAATTTTCTAGACTTTCTGTTTATGTGTGGGTATTTTTGAGGCAGAGTACACTACGGTGGGGGGGGTTGTTTGTTTGTATGATTGTCTGTATGTTTTTGTCTTTTTTTGTTTTTTCTGTCTTTGTTTGTCTCTCTCTTTATTTGTTAGTTGGTACACCTGTCTGTTTTTCCTCTTCTTCTTCTCTCTCTCAACCTCCCTTTCATCTTCCTTCTTCCTTTTTCCATTCTTTTCCCTTTTCTTATCTCATTTTGCTTTCAGGGGGCAGATAACCCCACTTCATGGACAGATTGTAAGGCAGTGGGAAGTGGGTTCCAGGGGACACACAAACCTGTCAGCGGATATTGGGATCTGCAGATAACTTCTGAATCACAGCTCCCTCCTCAATTAAATCTCAAAACTACAAAAAACACAGGTCCACACCACTAGTCCAGCTTCAGAATTGAACAAAACCAGAGAATCTACATAAGGAAGAATAGGAGATTGAGCAAACAGAAATAAAAGCTATCCCCCATCACTGAACAACAGAATTAAAGAAGAGGTTAAAAAAAAGAAGGGGGGGAGGGAAATGTACACAAATGAAGAAAAACCAAAGGAAGAATATGAGTCTCACACAGACCCCTGGGAGGTCAGCCACTGAGAATACAGACTCTGGAACTCAAACAATGAAGAACTCCCAGAATCACTGGTCTCAAATCGCAAACCCAAATATCAAGATATTCATTAAGAGAATAAATAGAAATGAGGAGAGACAAGAAGAAAGAATGAAGGAGTTGATAACTGAGATAACAGCAATAAAGAATACAGTGAATGAGCCGGGCTCGGTGGCTCAGCCTGTAATCCCGAACCTTGGGAGGCTGAGGTGAGTGGATTGCCTGAGCCCGCGGGTTCGAGACCCGCCTGGGCAGGCAAAACCTCATCTCTACAATAAATCAAAAAATCAGCCAGGCGTGGTAGTGTGCGCCTGTAGTTCCGGCTACTTGGAAGG
>CAUYQG010155143.1:0-17726 GCA_963574415.1 Tarsius wallacei
TTTTTGAGTTGGCGTCTCACTCCGTCGCCCAGACTGGAGTGCAGTGGCCGCTCCCGGCCACCGCAGCCTCGACCTGCTGGGCTCCAGTGATCCTTCCACCTCAGCCTTCCGAGTAGCCGGAACTACAGGCGTGCGCTACCAAGCCCGGCTAATTTTTTTTTTTTTTTGATTTATTGTAGAAATGAGGTTTCGCCTGCCCAGGCGGGTCTCAAACCCGCGGGCTCAGGCAATCCACTCACCTCAGCCTCCCAAGGCGCGGGATTACAGGCTGAGCCACCGAACCCGGCTTTAGAGGTCGAGCACGTTTGGAGGCTAAGACAAGAGGATTGCTTGAGCCCTCAAGTTTGAGACCAACCTAGGCAATATAGCAGGACCTCGTCTCTACACAAAATAAAAAAATTAGCCTGGCGTGGTGGTGCACACCTATAGTCCCAGCTACTCAGGAGGCTGAGGTAGAAAGATTGCCTGAGTTCAGGCGATCAAGGCTGTGACAAAGTAAGAATTCAATTAAAAAACAAACAAACAAAACAAAACAAACAAAAACCAGAAAAAGAAAGCTAAATTCTCATCTTCCTTAGCAAGGAGTGAATAGATAATGCTTAACAGTAAAAGATCACGTATACGCATCAGTATAAGCACGTTGAACTTTATAAACTAAGTACATGTATTTCTTTGATGCAAAAAAAATTAGAAAAATCCAGAGTTACAAGAAGAAAAATCAAGAATATTTTAAAAGTGCATGTACCTATTATTCTGAGTCTTATTACTGCCTTTCTTCCCAGGACATAATTTCTGTATTTCTATTTTGGGCACTTTCAAAATGGTTAACAAGCCACAATTTTTTCATCTTAGAATGGTATTATGAAACCTTTTAAGAGAACTTAAGACACTAATTTTAAAAACAAATTTTGTTCAAAAGAACATAATCCCATTGACAGGATAACAAATTGTTCTAAATATATTTTAATAACTTTGACCAAAAAAAATCAGTATGTGGTTTCTAATGTCAGTTTTAGCTCATTAAAAATAGAATAGTCAAGGTAAAGACTATTTTACTAATTCAAAAATATTTTCCAGATAAATAGAATACTCACTTAAAATATGATTTTTCTATGTGGGCAACAATAATATTTTTAGAGCAACAAAAAAGAAAAAATTAATTTTAGTAAGTTTCATAAGCACTATGAATAGCAAAAAGCCAGGTGATCTTTTCCTATAACTCAGATAATTAAAATAATTACCTGCTGAGCATATATTACATGAATTATAGTATAAAAGAAGAACTCCAAGCTTCAGAGTCAAAGATTTGGGTTCAAATTTTGGCTTCATCTCTTACCAACTGGATGATTTGGGGTAAGTCATTTTACATGTTTGAGCCTCAACGTCCTTATCCATGAAGTCCCTAGACTATATCAGGCACTATTTTAGGCCTGGGGGACACAGTAGTTATTATGTGGCCTATGCTCATGGAGCTTACATATTAATGGAAAAGCTATAAACAAGAAAGCAGAGCAATTTTAGATTGTGATGAAGATCACAGAGAACATGAAAAGAGCCTTATGATAATAATTGATATGAATCTACGACCATACCACCCTGAAGACCACCTGGTCTCCTTTGATAGTGACTGAAGTGGAGCATGGGGCTTGGTTTAGAAGGGACGCTTAGGGTGGACTTGTCTTAGAAGGTAGTATTTGGCCATTGCTTTGCTAAGCTCTGGTCAGGCCATGTGGTTCTTTGAGCTGTTTTTCTAGCTTTGGCTCTCTCCCCTACCTTGGGAAGGTGAATCTCCTCTCTCTCTAATTTGTTTTCTAAATAAACTATATTTTCCAATCTAAAAAAAGAAGGTGGTATTTGACTGACACCTAGATGATCTGCAGTCAGCTATGTGTTGACCTAGGGAAAGAGGATTTCAAGCAGAAGGAGCAACCAGTGTTAAGAAGGTGATTGACATATTTGGGGAATAAGAAAGCTAGTGTGTCTAGAGCTTTGAAAAAGGGGTAAAGAGATATATCAGGCCAGCTTAGCCTGTAATCCCAGCACTTTGGGAAGCCTAGGCGAGTTGGTTGCCTGAGCCTGCAGGTTTGAGACCAGCCCGGGCAACTTGGTGAGACCTCGTCTTTACAATAAATCAAAAATTAGCCAGGCATGGTAGCGCATGCCTGTATTTCTGGCTACTTGGAAGGCTGAGGCAGGAAGATTGCCGGAGCCCAGGATGCTGGGGTGGTCAAGAGCGTATCACTGCACTCCAGCCTGGGTGACGGAGTGGGACTCCAACTCAAAAAAAAAAAAAGAGACATACCAGAGGACAATGCATGTTGGAGTTCAAAATCCACCGCAAAGAATTTTGGTTTTATTTGAAATAAGCCACCGAATGGTTTGGGCAGAGGAGTAACCTGCTCTGATGTACTCTGGTGACTGTTTTGAGAATAAGTTACAAGAGGTATAAGAGTAAGTAGAGAAACCAGTTTTAAGGCTATTGTAGTAGTGAGATATGACAGTGTCTTGGATTATGATGATTGCAGGGGAAACAGAGATAGACAGAAGTGGATTGGCTTTAGCTATGATATAGAAGTGGAGTTAAGCAAACTTGCAATGCATTAACAGGGAAAGAGGAAAGAGAAATCAAGGATTTTGTTTGTTTTTATACATAAGCAACTGGGTAAATGACGATGCCACTCATAAAACAGAGAACTCCATGGGAAGAGCAGCTTCCATGGCAGAAATCAAGAGCTTAGTTTTGGACTTGTTAAGTATATGATGCCTACTAAAACCTCTAAGAAGATCTATCAAGGTGGCAGCTGGAGCTGTGAGTCTGAAGGTTGGGGGAGAATTTGAGCGGAAGTTACCCTTTGATTGGCATTTGCACACAGAAGGTACTTAAAACCATGGGACCAGATGAGCCATCATCTAGGGAAGATGTGCACATGGGGAAATGTGTGGGTCCCAGAACCAAGCCTTGGGGCAGAGCAGGAAAAGCCACATGCCAGAAATCAAGAACCAAGAACCAAGAAAGGAGATAGAGAAGAAGGAAGCTATGTGGCTGAAAGAAAACCAGGAGAGTTTGGGTATACAGAAGGGAAAATAAGCAATTCAAGGAGGGTGTTGACTCAGTGGTCAACTGGGTCAAAGACTGCTGAAAAGTTTCAAAAGTTAAGGGCCAAAAAGTGAGCAATGGATCGGCAACATGGAGGTCACAAATGACTTTGATGAGGGTAGTTTCAGTGTAGTAGTGGGGACAGAATCTCTACTGGAATGGGCTATGAAAAAGATGGGAGGTGCTACAGGCCCACACCTGTAATCCCAGCCATTCAGGAGGCTGAGGCAGGAGGACTGCTTTAGTCCAGGAATTCTGGGCTGTAGTGCACTATACTAATCAGGTGTCGGCACTTAGTTTGACATCAATGTGATAACTTCCCAGGAGCAAGGAGACAAGGTTGCCTGAGGAGGGATGGATCAACCCAGATTAGAAATACAGCGGTCAGCTGGGCTCGGTGGCTCAGCCTGTAATCCCAGCGCTTTGGGAGGCTGAGGTGAGTGGATTGCCTGAGCCCGCGGGTTCGAGACCCGTCTGGGCAACCTGGCAAGACTTCATCTCTACAATAAATCAAAAATTAGCTGGGCGTGGTAGCGCACACCTGTAGTTTCAGCTACTTGGAAGGCTGAGGCAGAAGGATCGCCGGAGCCCAGCAGGTCGAGGCTTCGGTGGCCGGGAGCGTGCCACTACACTCCAGTATGGGTGACAGAGTGAGACTCCAACTCAAAAAAAAAAAAAAAAAAGAAATACAGCGGGGCAAAACACCCGGGCTGATAAGTAGTGGGATCGTGTCTATGAATAGCCCTTGCACTCCAGCCGGGACAACATAACGAGACCCTGTCTTTTTAAAAGAAAAAAAAAATTAAAGGAAAAAGATGAGAGGAGGAGAAGAATACTGTGACCATAGATGATGCTTTCAAGAAGTTTTGCAGTGAAAAGGTGCAAAGGAATAAGAAGGTAGCCAAAAAGAGATAGTGTGGGGTCAAAGGAAGTTGTTTCATTTTTTAAAAAATACAAGATATATGAGCAGTTTTTCCTTCTGATAAGAATGATCCAGTAAAGGGAGTGAAATCAGTTATGCAAGAGAGAGGGAGTAATGTTTATAAATCATGATTTTAAAGCCCTGACAGTGAGTAATTAAATAAAAATCCCTTATATTTAAAAACTTTCAGTAAAAATCGTAGCCATGAAAAAAAATGCTCCATAGCTTCGAATGGTTCTGTGAAGATTTCTGTTATTTTCTTAGCTCTTTCTAATTTCTTATTTCCAAATATTTAATCTGGAGTTTATATGTATCCAATTTTTTTTGCTTTCTGAGTTTAACTTTCTTCATATTTCGTATTTGTTGCATATATTAAGTGTGTCCACATTAGACATCATTGTGCTATAATTAAGAGGTCAAGTCCTAGAGTCAACTCAGCTAAGGGGTAGCTATGTTATCTTGGGAAAGTTAATTAAAATCTCTGAGCTACAATGTCCTTTTCTATCAAAAATTAAAAATAATATCTATTTCATTAGGTTATGGTGAGGATTGAATAAGAAACTACATATGTAGTATCTGGCACATAGTAAGCATTCCATAAATAATAGCTGTTGTTATCATTATTATAATTATGATATAGGCAAATAAAAAACAAAGTGGAAAAATATTCATATAGTTAAGAAATTTTTAGTTGTAAGAGTCAATAAACTGCTTACTGAATTCAATAAGTGCCAGAAATTTCTTATGAATCATCCAAGTAATTTTTTTTTGAGTCGGAGTCTCATTCTGTTGTCCAGGTTAGAGTACAGTGGCATGATCACGGCTCAGCACAGCCTTTACCTCCTGGGATCAGATAATTCTTCTACTTCAGTCTCCCCGATAGCTGAGACTATGGGTGTGTGCCACCACACCCAGCTAATTTTATTTATTTTTGTAGAGACAAGGTCTTGCAATGTTGCGCAGGTTGGTCTCAAACTTCTGGGCTCAAGCAGTCCTCCCACTTTGGCCTCCCAAAATGATGGGATTACAGGTGCGAGCCATCCATCCAAGTAAACTTTAACTTCACTTTCATGCAGCTTTCAAAGGATGTATTAAGTGTTTGGGAACTAGATCGAGATATGGACATACCAAATGCCACTGAATTGAATCCTTTAAAAAAGTTAATTTTATATGCAATTTCACTTCAATTTTTAAAAATGTATTGAACACTTTTATATACAAGGCACATGCTATATGCCTTATTTTGTTTATGAAGACATGACCACGATGAACTTTCTTTTTTTTTCCTGTTCAAGAACATCAGATTAAAGCAGAAATAGATAGAAGAGAGATTGATGATGATGAAAGATAAAGATAGATAGATAGATAGATAGATAGATAGATAAAGGCTTGAGGGTTTAGAAAATCTGTCCCTAGGGATAAGAACTTTAAAACCTCAATGCTTTTTCCTAGGCAGGACCAAGGACTCCAGTGATAGGCTAGCAATAAATACAGAATATAGTCAGCAAAGTCAAAGTAGGGCACAGTTACAAGTAAGGATTTAGACTGTCATTTTATACAAAAGAGCAGAAATTCATAAGAGACTTCTATGAGGAAAGCAGACTTGGAAGAAGTCTTAAGCAGCACCAGGGAGAGCTCCCAGCCAGTAAAGCCTTCCTACTATATACCCTAAGAAGAAGCTGCCCATTTTCCTTCAGAAACCAAGGTTTTCCCCGGCTTGCATTGCCTTTAAAACAGAGCCATCAAGGACAAAAGGACCTTACTGACTTCCAGTGATAGGGACTACATCTACTTCCAACACAAGAATCTTCAGTCAAGTTCTCAGGGACCTGCCTTTCCACTGAGCTCCAATTCTACCTAGAACATGGCTACAAAAGTGTGGTCTGTGCACCAGAAGCATCAGCTTCTCTACTGTGTTAGAATTGTAGGATCAAGGGTCTCACCCTAAGTGAAAAATCAGACTCTGTATTTTAACAAGATTCCCTACAGATTTACCTGTACGTTAAAGTCTAAGAAATATTAGCCTCGAGAATGTGACTCCCCTGGAACTTGGCAGAATCCAAATCTTCAAGAGCCTCTCTTGGCTTCTTCACTGGATGAGAAACAGCAGTCCAGGAGGCAGAAATCCTGCTAGTTAGAATAATTGGGGAAAAAATTGGAATTTTGTGTTTAAAAAGAAGCCCAATCAGAGCCATGCCATTTTGAATACATAAAGAATTGCTATTTTTATTATAAAATGCTATATAAAGCACTGGGGAAAAATGCAATAAAAATGAAAAAACAAAAATTAGCTGGGCATGGTGGTGCATGCCTGTAGTCCCAGCTACTCAGGAGGCCGAGGCAGAAGGATCGCCTGAGTCCAGGAGGTGATTGTGCCACTACATTCCAGCCTGGGCAGCAGAGTGAGACACTGACAGAAAAAAATAAATAAATTTGAGGAAACGAAAGTGAAAATTCTCTCTAGGCTGATACTCAGTATGCAACAATATGCAACTGATATTCAGTATGAAATGTATTTATTTTTCCATTAAACTCAGCTGTCCTAATTTGAAAAAGTCTCCAAAAATATCAGTCACTATTTAGCTTCCCTTAGTTAAGAGTTATTCAATTTTGTTAGACAATGAAGTTAATGCTCATCACTGCAGAAAGGAGAACAGGGGATCGCTTTAGGTCAGGAGTTTGAGACTAGCCTGGGCAACAACGTGAGACCTCCATCTCTACAAAGAAGGATGTCCGCACCTACACATGGTTACAGTGGCAAGATTTGGGGACACTGTGACTAAAGGCATGTCCTAGTCATTAAAACCTTCAAAGAGACTAGGCTTGGTGGCTCAGTCTGTAATCCCAGCACTTTGGAAGGCCAAGGCAAGTGGATTACCTGAGCCCATGGGTTCAAGACCAGCCCCGGCAACTTGGCAAGATCTTGTCTCTACAATAAATAAAAAATTAGTCAGGCAGAGTATCACACGCCTATAGTCCCAGCTACTTGAAAGGCTGAGGCAGAAGGATCACCAGAGCCCAGCAGGTTGACGCTGGGGTGGCTGTGAGCATGCCACTGCACTCCAGCCTGGGCGACAGAGTGAGACTCCAACTCAAAAAAAACAAAAAACAAAAAAACCTTCAAGGATATAATGGAGACCGCAGAATTGACTCTAGAAAGTGCATGTAAGAGATGTATTTTCTGCTTGTTTTTGCTTCCTGCATTTTAATTTCCCAACAGAAACATTTTTACCTGCTTCTTAGATGGCAGTCCCCAAGGAGTCATTCTCCATTTTTTTTGGCAATGGATTTTCTAGACCATCATTCCAAGTAAATTCTCTGAGAATGAATCCAGTATACATGAAGCACTCATTCTGAGTCCAGCTCTGGGCTAGGGAGTGTGAAGAGGAAGGGGCTGGGGAGTGAGATCCCAAATACATTTAAGTTGTACGATCCCCACCCTTGACAGGTTTCTTGTCTTGCTAGGAAGAGCTGGATTTTTTTGTTTTGTTTTAATAGACTTACAAAGATAAGAAATCATTGGGAAGAAATGAAAGACAGAGTATTAAAGTACTAAATTATGTGTTTCACACTTTGAGTACTACAGAAGTTCAGAAAAGAGTTTTTTTTTTTTTTTTCCTGATGAAGAGAGGAAAGGAGACCAGGCACAGTGGTGCATGCCTGTAATCCTAGTATTTTGGGAGGCTGAGGCAGGATGATCGCTTTAGGTCAGGAGTTTGAGACTAGCCTGGGCAACAAAGTGAGATCTCCGTCTCTATTAAAAATAGAGCCGGGCTCGGTGGCTCAGCCTGTAATCCCGCACCTTGGGAGGCTGAGGTGAATGGATTGCCTGAGCCCGCGGGTTCGAGACCCGCCTGGGCAAGCGAGACCTCATCTCTACAATAAATCAAAAAATTAGCCGGGCGTGGTAGCGCGCTCCTGTAGTTCCAGCTACTTGGAAGGCCGAGGCGGAAGGATCGCCAGAGCCCAGCAGGTCGAGGCTGCAGTGGCTGAGAGCGGCCACTGCACTCCAGTCTCGGGGGGCGACAGAGTAAGACTCCAACTCAAAAAAAAAAAAAAAATAGAAAACTTAGTTGGGCGTGGTGGTGCACACCTATAGTCCTAACTACTTGGGAGTCTGAGGTGGGAGGATCGCCCAAGCCCAGGAGGTCAAGGCTGTGTAAGCAGTAATTGTGCCAATGGGCAACCGAGTACAAAAACAAAAAAAAGAGAAAAGGAAAGCTTAAAATGGTCCCCAACAATTGTGTTGCAATTTCACACATAGAAGAGAGATTAGGGGAAGTTCCTAGGGAGGAAACAGGGCAGACAAAGATGAAAAGGTGAGAGTTATTTATTATCTCTTGTCTTACTTTCCACTTCCCTAAATGAGAAGAAGGGTAATAGTATTTGTTTTGTTTAAATTATAGGTTTTTATGAGAGTTAAATGAGATGGTGCTTGTAAATGCTTTATAAATTAAAAGGTTATTCAGATTCTTTCTTAGTGTTGTTATCATCATTGTTATAGCATGCCTACTGTGTCTAGGACATTACCCTATGCCTGTGGGTAATCAGACTGATGAAATATTTTCGGTAACCAAACCTATCCGTAGTGATTTAAAACCAGAATACCAACTTCTGACTTTACAGCTAAAGGTAAAATGAGCCAAAAAATTTCCATCAGTCTTCTACGTAAGATTTTTTTTCCTATGGTTCATGGTTTCGGCCATGGAAGAACTTAGCACCTGAAATGATACATCTCGTTGCTTCTCTGCCAGAAGGCTTTCTCTAGCACAGGGAAATTTGCTAACACTATTGGTTAGGCACAACCTGGAAACTGAGGCAGTTGACTCCGTCAGGGTCAACTCCTAACCAGTCTATTCAGAAACCAAATTAGGCCGGGCTCAGTGGCTCAGTCTATAATCCCAGCACTTTGGGAGGCCGAGGCGAGTGGATTGCCTGAGCCTGCGGTTACGAGACCTGCCCAGGCAACTTGGCAAGACCTCGTCTCTACAATAAAAATCAAAAATTAGCTGGACGTGGTAGCACGTGCCTGTAGTTCCGGCTACTTGGAAGGCTAAGGTGGAAGGATTGCCAAAGCCCAGCAGGTCGAGGCTGTGGTGGCCGGGAGTGTGCCACTGCACTCCAGTCTGGGTGACAGAGTGAGACTCCAACTCAAAAAAAAAAAAAAGAAACCAAATTACAGACCAGAAGGATAATGATGACAATATTAATACTGACCATCATTAATTGTCTAGCAATGTGCTAGTGTACTAGGCTGTTTGCACAACTGATCTTACTGATTTTTCACTGCGGTCCAGTAAAGAGGAAACATCACCCCATTTAGTAGAAAAGGAAACTGAGGCTCAGATAATTTAAATAACCTATCCAAGCTTCACAACTAAAACCCTGAAGAACTCAAATCACTCTATAAAAAAGATACCTGCACATGTATGTTTATTGCAGCTCTGTTCACAATAGCAAGAACCTGGAAAACCTGGAACCAAACATGCTGTCCATCAAAAGAGGACTGGATTTTAAAAATGTGGTACATATACACGATGGAATACTACACAGCCATAAAAAAGAACAAAATCATGAATTTCACAGCAACCTGGATGGAACTAGAGTCTATAATACTGAGTGATCTTTCACAGTAACAAAGATCTGAGTATCACATGTTCTCACTCATAAGTGGACCTTGAACATCTATCGTAATACTATAAGAAAAGGATCGACAGTGGTGGGAATCTATGGTGGGGGGGACAGGGAGGGCAAGGGTGGTGGGATTAATGGTAGTCAATATCTGTCTGGGGACGGGGGAGATACCCCTTATCAACAAGGGTGCCTGAACAATGCATATTTGTATACTAAACCCTTAACTGTACCCCACAATTTTAAAATAAAAAATATGGTTTAAAAAAAAAAAGAAGTGATGGAACCTGGATTTAAACTCATGTCTGTTTGTCTTCAAAGCCCAAGCTCTTACTCCCACGTTACCAGGTGTGGAGAGGAAATCAGAGCAAGGAAAGTTATTATTTAGGGGCTTTTCTACCATGTCTAGAAGACATGAACAAAACCACTTGGAGAAAAAAATAGTAAGTGAACTGAACATTGTACCAGCCCTTTTGCAACCTGGGTTGAGCTATCAATTAGACTAAATTTTAACAGCCTTTCTAAGCTTTCTTTCCCTTCTCTTGGAGAGAACAGATTCAAGAGAGACCATAGAACCAACCTGCTTAATACTACATTGATCATAAAGTGAATTTAGCACTTAAAGTTTGAAGGGACAGCATTAAGAAAGTCAAGTAGACCAAACATGGTGACTCACACCTGTAATCTCAGCACTTTGGGAGGCCAAGGTTGGAAGATTGCTTGAGCCCAGGAGTTCAAGATCAGCCTGGGCAACATAGCGAGACCTCGTCTTCATAAAAACATTTAAAAACTGGCTGGGCTTGGTGGTGTGCACCTGTAGTCTCAGCCACTTAAGAGGCTGAGGAGAGAGGATCGCCTGAGCCCATGAAGTTGAAGCTGTGGAGCCAAGATTGTGCCATTGCACTCCAGCCTGGACAACAGAGTGAGACTCTGACTCCAAAAAAAAAAAAAGAAAGAAAGAAAGAAAGAAAGAAGGAAAAGAAAATCAAGTAAATATAAAAGGGAGAGTGACAGGTTGGGATAGCATGTGACCACTGACTCAGCACCCACAGACTCTGGGAGGGACAGAATCAGAACGCAGAGAGCACAGCCCGGGTATTCAGCGTGCGTCCATCTGGATCTTCAGCAAGCTGAACTCATTTGCTATCTATAGCATTCCTCATTTTTATTTTCCTTCTTAAAATTTATTTCCCAGGATTCTTTCAAGGTAACCACAGAAGTGCCTTCACTGTTTCCCCATGCCTCCCCTCACCCCAGTCCCCACCCACCTCTCTAGTGACTCTGGGCATGTCACCAGAGGTAGGCACAATGGCACAAGCCTAGGACGGGGTGGCTTACAAACTCTTTGGCTGCTTACTCGCAGGAAGAATTTTGAAAAAACGATGTACCTCCGCGTATATTTTTAAGTTGGCATCTGAAATTTGTCAACATAAGTTCAAATAGTTGCAAGAGATGTAATTTCTGGCATAATGATATTTAAAAATAGAACAATCCCAACACTCTTTGTAATGATTCTAGCTTCCTTTAAGCACCACCACTATCGGATATCTACTTCATAGGGTCATTGTATAGACTCAAGGGTTTAATAGAGGCACAGTGCCTGGCGCATGATAAATGCCAAGCATTTGCTGAGGTGGGGGGTTGTAGAGAGGGAGATGGGGAGAGACTGCAAGATGTTAGCAGTACATCTTAGGAGAGAGTATAGCTCTCCTCAGCGTCTCCTTGAGTTCCCTCACAGCTGTGGTTCATGGTTTCGGCCATGAAAGAACTTTACACCTAAAATGATACATCTCATTGCTTCTCTGCCAGGGAAATTTGCTAACACTGTTGGTTAGGCACAACCTGGAAATTTGTGCTTTCCCTAGCACAGGGAAATTTGCTAACACTGTTAATTAGGCACAACCTGGAAACTGGCAGTTGACTCCGTCAGGGTCAACTCTTAACCAATGGGGAACAGGAGTCAGTTCAGCCTGGGCAACATAGCGAGACTTGGTCTCCTTAAAAAAATTTAAAAACTAGCTGGACATGGTGGTATGCACCTGTAGTCTCAACTACTTAAGAGGCTAAAATTCGGGATAAAAGCCCAAGTTTCCTCTTCCTCTGGGAAGACAACAATGAAGCTTGTTGCATCTGTGTATTAGTCCACTTTGCATTGCTATGAAAAAATACCTGAGGCTGGACAATTTAAAAGGGGAAGAGGTTTGTTTTGGCTCACAGTTCTGTATGGCACCAGCATCTGCTGGGCTTCTGATAAGGCCTCAGGAAACTTACAATCATGGTGGAAAGCACAGAGGGAGCAGGCATGTCATAATATGAGAGCAAAAGCAAGAGAGGAAGAGGTGGTGCCAGGGTCTTTTAAACAATGAGTTCTTAAGTGAACTGAGTAAGAATGTACTTGTTACCATGAGAAGGCACCAAGCCATGCATGAGGGATTCGCCCCTATTTCACAATCACCTCCCACTAGGCTTCACCTCCAACATTAGGGATCACATTTCCACATGAGATTTAGAGGGAACAACCATCCAAATTATGTCAACATGGTTTCCCAGAGGATACCCAGCAGGACTGAGCGCCGGTTGCCCACAGTGGTGACTGTCTTTTTAATGCACACATTATTGTCGTTTTTTCCCTCCTGTCTCACATCATGCAATCTTTCACTTGTGCTTTCTGGGATCACCTCCCAAATAAACTACTCGTACCCAAGTTCTTCTCTCAGGATGTTTTTTGGGGAAACCCAAGCCCAGACTGGGATATGAGTGTTCATTATTGTGTTCATTTTTCTATGGTTTGACACTTTCAAAGTAAATATATAGATTTTTAAAATATTTTAGAAAAGCAGCCCCATGGGCTGGGCATCGTACCTGGTTGTGAGTTCCAGAGCCTGGTCTATCCCACCCCCACCCCAACTCCCACCCAGAGATTCTGTAATCTACTGAATATCCCTTAATAAACCCACTTCTGCTTCAAAACAAATCATTCAAGAGGTACAGGAGAATAGTTCTCAATAAGGAATCCTTCTGTTACTCAAAGGCAGCTAAAACCCCTCTCAGCCTCTGCTATTCCTTTAGCTTCCTTTAAAAAAAAAAAACTTACCATGAGTTTGGTGGCTTAAAACAGCACAAACTTATTATCTTACGGTTCTGAGGTCTGAAGTCCAGCATGGGTCCCACCAAGCTGAAGTCAAAATGTACGCAGCGTTGCGTTCTTTTTGGAAGCTCTAGAGAAGGTTTCATTTCCTTCACTCTTCAAGCTTCTGCAGGCTGCCGGCATTCTTTGACACCTGGCCCCTTCTCCCCTCTCCAAGTCAGTAACAGCAGGTCAAGTCCTTCCCACATGGCATCTCTCTGGTCCTCTCTGCCTTTCTCTTCCACTTTTAAAGATTCGTGATTAGGCCCACCTCAAGATCAGCTGATTAGCAGCCTTAAATTCCTTAATTTCCAAAATATGCCACCTTGGTATATTGATAACTTCAAGCTAGAGGCACATGAAAGACAGCAAATGCAGTCGAAGCTTTCTCTTTGCTCCCCTTATCTACTTAGGTACAGATCCTCAAAAAGGAACTCAATTGTCATCAGTCCCCTCTGCAGGAGTTTCATCAGCCTGGGAAGGCAAACTGTTATCACAGGAGAGGAAGCTAGAAGGTAACACCACACCCAGGCAAGGGCCCATTCATTTCCCCCCCACAACATTTATTTACTCTCCCCTAAACTGCCTGCATTCCTCCTCCCTCTCCCTCATGAAGAGGGTATGTAAACTCCTAAATCCCACTGATTTGGGGGTGGTATTCACTTTCCTTTCCTGTGATACCCGCATGCACATAATAAATTTCTATAACTTTTTTCCTAGTTTTATTCCCATTGTATTTATTTATTTATTTAGAGACAGGGTCTTGCTCTGTCACCTGTCTTCTATTAATCTGCCTGTTGTCGATTATTTCATAGACTCAGCAAACCCTAGAGAGTAGAGGGAAAATCTTACTTCCCCTACAATGGCAAATTCACAAGTTCCAAGGATAAGACTGGGGACATCTTTGAGAGGGGAGGGCCGTCATTCTACCCACCAGAACCTAAACACAGCTTGATTCTCATCTTTCCCTTTTCAAAGGATAAGAACGCCTGGGAAGAAGCTGCAGCTTCCCAAGCAGATAGTTTTCCTGAGGAAATAAAAACAGCCAACTACTGGCTGGGCATGGCCAGGTTCACACCTATAATCCCAGCACTTTGGGAGGCCAAGGTGAGAGGATTGTCTGAGCTCACAGGTTCGAGACCAGCCTAAGCAACTTGGTGAGACCTCATCTCTACAATAAATCAAAAAATTAGCTGGGCATGGTGGTGTGCATCTGTGGTTCTAGCTACTTGGAAGGCTGAGGTGGAAAGATTACCTGAGCCCAGCAGATGGAGGCTGCAGTGGCCGTGAGCATGTCATTGCACTCCAGCCTGGGTGACAGTGAGACTCCAACTCAAAAATAAAATAAAATAAAACCAACAGCTTGAGCAAGAACACTTGCATGCTAGAATAAGGAACAGCAGGTGATGGCTTAGAACTCTGCTTGCAAATGTAGTCTTAATTGGAGAGACTATTTTCATAAGCGTATGTCTCCTAAAATTAGAAAATTAGGAATTAATTCCTTGGTTCACAGGGTGTGATATAGGGTTGTTGTCTTGTTTTGTCTTGTCTTGTTTTATTTTAAATACTGTCTACCCAGTTTTGTGGCTCTGGCTAGAGGCTGTCAGCTCCTCTTCTTGAGCAGAGAGTTAAGCCCACACCCAACCACCTCCCATATTGGGCTCTCACTTTTTGGGCCACTACACACCCACCTTAATTGCCCTGGACCAGGTGCCAGACGACCAGGGACAGCCCCTATGCCCCAGAGCCCGATGAAATTATTCATATTAGCCAGCCCTAAGCCTTCTTACCCTGTCTCACTCATTCCTTCCCACGGAGACCACAATACAGGTGCCGGACCACAGTCCCTTCTCTCCCTTGGCCTCATGACTTACCCTGTGCTTCGCCTGAGTGGCCCTGCGTGGGTGCTGTTGCTCCCAGGGGAGTTGTAAGTATAACAAAACTAAAACTTTCTGATTTCTTTCTCTTGATCTGCATCTGCACCCAAGGTGATATATTTTAAACACAGGGTAAGTGTATTTAATTGATTTTTCTCACTTTCCTTTTGGTATGGTTTTCTTCCCTGCAAAGGGGCTCAGAAAGGACTTTCTCAGCCTGTTCAAGGCTAATTTTATTGTCAGCAGAGGAAAGTTCAGAAAGGCCTGCAGCAACTCTCTGCCCTCCCACCCCACACCCAGAGCCTCCCTCGTGCAGATCCACAGCAGGTGGCAGCAGAGAAAGTGATGGGAGAGGACACAGTAACAAGCTATGTCTTTGGAACTGTTTTTTCTCTCTCTCTCTCTCTCTTTTTTTGTCTCACTCTGTCGCCCAGACTGGAGTGCAATGGCACGCTCACGGCCATCACAGCCTTGACCTGCTGGGCTCAGGAGATCCTTCCACCTCAGCCTCCCAAGTAGCTGGAACTACAGGCATGTGCTACCACGCCCGGCTATCTCTTTTCTTTTTTATTTATTTTTTCCTCCCTTTGGATATCAGAGTATTGTTTTATGACAAATTGTCTTTTTTTTTTGTATTGTGTGCTTTTTATTAGACCATTAAAGTTCTAGCATGAGTAGATAAGAACTTTTTTTTTTCCAGGAATAGGTACATTCTTCTTTTAAAACAATTCTAAAATAATTTGCTAACACTGTGTGCCTTTTCCATTTAGATATTTTCTTAGCTTACTCTCATTATTACTTTAATTCTCTTCTTCTGTGTTCTTGTAAATTCTGCAATTTCTCCTATAAGGAATTTAATTCCCTATCATCTTAATAGAAAATGGTCATTTATTGGGAGGGGGAAGTTCTTCTTTAAATAACATTTCACACTTTTCAACTATGCAGTTAATGTCTCCTGCAAACATGATCCCAAAAGACAAGTGTTCCAGGAGTCATACATATAAGCATCACTCTGAGTCTGCATGACAAATTTTCATCACTGGTCAACTGACTAGGCCATGTAAACCTATTTATTGATCGTGCAGTCATTCATTTTTGTATCTATGTAGTTATATATTTGTGAAACTTAACAAACCCCTATGAAATGACTACTTTCTTGGCCTCTGGTACTTCTCATTTGAGCTAAAGACCAACTTAAATATTCTGTTGATGATTACCTTATTGTTTTGATAGGTCCAAAAACCAGCCTCCAGGGTAGGAACATGAATTCTGACTGAAAGAAACAGCTCCCCCTCCACAAATAACCCACGACTGCTTCATAGACCCACAATGCTCCAGCGAGTTCTTTCTGTTCCCCACAAAGTTTGCACACCTCCTTTGCCATCCTAAACACTAAGCTGTCCCAAACTTACAACGCTACTGTTCCATCTTGGGAATCCCAGTGACCCTTTCCACATGAGCCCTGATTTTCCCTTCAGCATAATCTCCACACCCAGGAGGAACAGAGAACCTGGACCCAAGCACAAGTCTGGGCCCACCATGCCAAAATTGAAGCCCTCCTTGTCAACTCTCCCCTCTGCCCCTCTCAGCTCACGCTCTCCCATTCATTCTCCTCCCTTCTCTTCACCTGATAGTCCCTGCTTCCCCGTTTTTCTCCTACCCACTCAAGGAAGATCTGCAGCAGATTCTGGGGCACCAGCCCAGGACAGATGCAGATTTGCAGATTAAAATGTTTTATTCCAGGGCCAGGCTCAGTGGCTCAGCCTATAATCCCAGTACTTTGGGAAGCTGAGACAAGTGGATTGCCTGAGCTCATGGGTTCAAGACCAGCCTGGGCAACTTGGCGAGACCTCGTATCTACAATAAAATAAAAAAATTAGCCTGTCTGGTAGTGTGCAACTGTAGTTCTGGCTACTTAGGAGGCTGAAGCAGAAGGCTCACCGGAGTACAGCAGGTCGACGCTGGGGTGGCCATGAGTGTGTCACTGCACTCCAACCTGGGCCACAGGGTGAGACTCCAACTCAAAAAAATAAAATAAAATGTTTTCTTGCGACTGGGCACAGTGGCTCACACCTGTAATCCCAGAACCTTGGGAAGCCGAGGTGAGAGGATTGCCTGGGCCCAGGGTTCGAGACCATCCTGGGCAACTTGGCAAGACCTCATCACTATAATAAATCAAAAAATTAGCCAGATGTGGTGGCGTATGCCTGTAGTTTCAGTTACTTGGGAGTCTGAGGCAGAAGAATCATCTGAGCCCAGAAGGTCGATGCTGTTGTGACTGTGAGCGTGCCACTGCACTCCAATCTGGGTGACAGAGTGAGACTCCTACTCAAAAAAATTAGTAAATAAATATTTTATTTTCCCAGTGGAGAGGGAGTGATTTCAATCCTATGGGGGGAGAGGATGGAAAGTTTTTTATATTTTTGTCTTTCCCAGTTCTCGAGGGTGCAGTGGTGCAGCTGCACTGAGTGTGTTGAGTCTGATGACTACAGTATACATTCCTATCAATACTCTGTGCAATATACCCCCGTAGTCAGGTTTCCAGTTCAACTCTTTGTCAGCTTTTCTTGGTGGGAACTTCAGTGATTTGTAGTGGAAGATGTAGACAAACCACTTTTTTTCTGTCGCAGATCAATGTTCATTTTGCTCCTCCTCTCAGAATCCAGCCCTGGGTTCCCCAAAACCTTACAAAGAGAGAACCTGACCGGATGTGGTGGCTCATGCCTATAATCCCAGCACTTTGGGAGGCAGAGACGAGAGGATTGCCTGAGCCCAAGTGTTCGAGACCAGCCTCAGCGACTTGGTAAGACCTTGTCTCTACAATAACTAAATAAATAAATTAGCCCGGCACGTCTGTGGTGGCACACACCTGTGGTTCCAGCTACTTGGAAGGCTGAGGAAGAAGGATTACCTGAGCCCAGCAGGTTATGACTGTGGTGGCCATGAGTGTGCCACAGCACTCCAGCCTGGGACTCAGACTGAAAATAATAATAACATAGTGATGCACATGCAAAAATGGTAAAGATTTTGTGTCCAAGAGAGTTACAGGTGGAACTAGAGGGCAGCAGACAC